>ML819392.1:13641-36319 GCA_009831015.1 Picea engelmannii
CATACATCAAGCTGCCAAATGCTGATGAATAAGGGACCTTGGATATATATTCTATCTCCTCCCGTGTCTTGGGACACATTTCCTTGGTTAATTTGAAATGGCTGGCCAAAGGTGTACTAACTGGTTTTGCATTCTGCATTATAAACCTCTCCAACACCTTCTCTATGTACTCACCATGAGACAATGTCAATTTGCGATTTTTCCCGTCTCTTGTTACTCTCATACCAAGGATTTTCTTTGCAGCACCTAAATCCTTCATTGAAAATGAATTAGCTAATTTCTTCTTGAGAACATTTATATGCTTCATATTAGACTCTGCAACAAACATGTCATCTACATACAATAGCAAGATAATATGGCTTCCATTTTCTAGCCTTTTAAAATAAACAAAGTGATGAGAATGACATCTACTATAACCTTGTTCTGTCATAAACCTGTCAAACTTCAAATACCACTACCTTGGGGATTTATTTAGACTATACAAGATCTTCTTCGACCTACATACCAAATTCTCCTTTCCTTTGACCTCATACCCCTGTGAATGCTACATATAAATCTCTTCATCCAAATCCCCATAGAGAGAAGTTGTTTTTACATCTAATTGTTCAAGATGTAAATTTTCTATTGCCACAAGACTTAAAATTGTCCTAATTGAAGTCATTTTAACAATAAGAGATAATATTTCATCAAAATATATACCTTTCTTTTGTGCAAACCCCTTTACAACAAGTCTATCCTTGTACCTCTTTTTGCCTCCATATTCTTCCTTCAACATGTAAACCCATTTATTCTGCAATGCTCTTTTTCCTACAGGTAACTGAACCAAATCCCAAGTCTGGTTATTTACAAAGGAATACATTTCCTTTTTCATTCCTTGTTCCCACCTCTTTTTAGTGTCTACCTGCATTACCTCTTCATAACTTTCTCGTTCACCAGAATCAATTAACATTAAATAATACAATTAATGAGAGTATCGTTCAGGGGGTCTACTTAACCTGGTAGATCTTCCAACAACACTTGCATGATTTTGAGGTACCTACTGCTCCTATTGTTGTACATTTTGATTTTCTGGTACCTTTGGAATTTCTTTTTCAGTGATCTCATCAAGCACTATGTATTTTGGTTTTTCTTTTTCTTGTTTCTTTCCATGCAAATGAACTTTGTACATGACCTTCTCATTGAATATGACATCTCTACTCCTAATGATTTTGTGATTTTCATAATCCCATAAGCGATAACCAAAATCATTAACATCGTATCCAATAAAGGTACACTTCTTGGATTTTGTCTCAAGCTTTGTTCTATTTTCTTTATCAACATGGACAAATGCTTCACAACCGAAAGTATTCAAAAAATAATAGTTTACCTTTTTACTAGTCCATGCCTCCTATGGAATTCCACCATCCAAAGAGCTTGAAGGTCCCCTGTTTATTAAGTAAACAACAATATCTACAACATTTGCACAGAACTGTAAGGGCAACCCAACATGCAATCTCATACTCCTTGCACGTTCCATGATTGTCCTGTTCATCCTTTCTGACACACCATTTTCTTTTGGTGTTTCTTAAACTGTTTTCTCTCTACGAATCCCATGGTATGAACAATAATAATCAAACTCCTTGCTGCAATATTAACCTCCATTGTCTGATTGAGACACTTTAACCTTTTTCCTGCCTCATTCTCAACCAAATCTTTCTATTTCTTAAAAGTATAAAAAACATCAGATTTTTGTCGAATACAATAAACCCAAGTTTTTCTAGTTGCATCATCAATAAAGGTAACATAATAATGAGAGCCACCAAGAGATGATACATGAGCTGGTCCCCATAAATATGTATGCACAAGCTCTAACATTTCACTCTTCTTTTCTTTTTCAACTCTGAGAAATATGACTCTCTTCTGCTTTCCATAAACACAATGTTCACAGAAATCCAAATCAATTTATTTAAGATCTGGCAACAAATTTCTTTTGCGAAGTATCTGCATCCCCTTCTCACTCATGTGTCCAAGCCTATGATGCCACAATGCCTTATCCACTCCTGTAGAAGCTAAAGAGATAGAAGAGTCGGTATTACCAGTACATAAATACAATGTACCTACCTTCTCTCATTTTTCTATCACTAGTGATCCGTTGGTGACCTTCCACGCTTTATCTAGAAATATAGATATACAACCTTCACTTGCCAATTTCCCTGTTGAAATCATATTTTTTCTTAGATATGGAACATGTCTTACCTCTTTCAACAACCATTGGTTTCCATTCTTTTTCTTTATTTGTACCTTGCCCATTCCAATAATTTCGCATGGTGCATCATCACCCAAATGAACTTGTCCAAAATCACCTTGAACATAATCTTGAAAATGTTTCCTATGGGGTGTGGCATGAAATGAAGCCCTTGAATATACTACCCAAGACTCATAAATATTATCTACAAAAATAATCAAATCATCTTATAAAACATCACCTGTTATATTTTCTTCCTGATTTTTTTCCTGTTCTCCATCTTTTTGTTTCTTCGGAGCTCTGTGGTATTTCTTCAAATGTCCTTTCTTCCCATAATTCCAACACCCTATATTTCCTAGTATGGATTTGGATATGCTCTTCCTAGAATTCCCAAGTTTCCCTAAGCCCTTTCCTCTATCCTTTTATCTTCCCCTATTTTCCACGATCAATTCATTACTTGATGTCTCACCTATGTTTTTCCATCACATTTCCTTGCTAAGGATAACACCAACAATATCATCAAATTTCAAAGTGTTTGAACCAAAGAAATAGTTACTTATAGCCATGGCCAAGCCATTCCATCTTTCTGGAAATGAGCACAAGATTAGAAGATCCCTAACCTCATCATCAAAGTCCACTTTTACAGAACTTAGCTGATTAGTAACCATATTAAATTCATTTAAATGATCGGCGACAGGCCCACCTTTTGACATCTTCATATTAAATAATAACTTCATTAGAAATACCTTATTGGATGTCGATGGTTTTTCATACAGTTTAGCCAATGCATCCATCATATCCTTCATTGTCTTTTCTTTTGAAATATTGAAAGCCATCGACGCTGCCAGGCTCAACTATATCGTTCCCAGTGCCTTTCTATCAAGAACCTCCCATTCTTCGTCCTTCATGGACATCAACTTCTTTGCTATTCCTCCCAAAGGTAGGAATAGATCCTTCTGATATAAATAATCTTCCATCTACATCTTCCATAATTAGTAGTTTTGGTAGTTAAATTTTTGATCCTAAAATTTCCATCTTCCGCCATTTCTCCCACTCAAACCAGGAAATCTCTTTTCCTGCGAGTTACCTTTCGCTCTGATACCAGTTGTTATAAAAATAGGATCACATAACAATAAAATAAAATAAATGCAGAAATAAAACAAAAAAGATACACAATCCAATAAAGACACAGATATACGTGGTTCACCCAGTGTAAGCTACGTCCACTAGAGAAATTGCATGGATATCCTGATTTAACACAATGAAGTACATGTGGAATTTTTTTAATATTTTGAATAATTATATTTTATGATATATTTCTTGTGGAAGTTAGGGTTTCTACATAAGTTATTTTCAATGATTTTAATAGCTTTTTCCGTGGTTAGCAAGCTCATTTTTTTAATGTTTTTTAGAGATGTGTTTCAACGTCTTTAATTGACAAAGTATCTACCGTTAAGTGGGTAAAACTATGGTTGGGGAAAATACACATAGGAAATACACATGGTTTCACATGGTTACTAGAAACACATTGTTTCACTTGTTGGAAACCCCTGTAACTCTTGTTGGTACCCCTTCGAGTAGTACTGCAATAGTTAGTACTTGTAGATGGAATCTCACTTCCATGTACCTTTGGGTATATATGCATTCCCCAAGGTATGGGTGAAACCAACCTTAGATAATCTATTCAACCATCTTGTTGCTATAGTACATCGAGAACAACACTCGGGGATACCACTCTCTAGTACCCGGGTAGTTGGGTAGTATGACTACATGAATGATTGAGCCTCCTTAGTTAGTTCCCTAAGATATTGGGCCAAGTACTATTGTTGGACCCCACACGTATATCTAAGATCTATAGCACTTGACAGTCCCTTGTCCTTAGTTCCATGTAACCTTTTCTTGTGAGCTCACCCCAAAAGGATAACCATAATTTGTGATAAAGAGGAAAAATAGGAGTATTATTATTTGTTCACATGGCCCCAAAGGATGGTCCAAAATTTTATTCACCAAATAAACCTCCAGAGAGCTAAACTGTGACTCCAGAAGAAAGATATGATATTTTTCACTAGATGGAACAGATGGAACATATGGAAAAGAATATAACTAAAAATAGGGAATAGATGGAAAAGAGGATGAATGAAAATAGGGAACATATGGAAAAGAAGACAAATGCAAATAGGAATAAAATGGAAAATAAGATGGATACATTGAAAATTTATATCTTACAAACCTTAGATGGGAGGCTTGCTAAAAGCGACATTGTGTCTGTAGGGACTCATAAAAATAAGGGTAGTATTCAATTTGAACAACTTCCCAATATTAAGATTTTTCCAGGGGGTTCTAACTCCAATAGTGGAGTTATGGATGGTTTCCAAAAGGAGTGATCCTTCCCAAGGTTGAATTAAAGAAGTTTTACGGAACATAGGTCTTTACTTGGGTGATCCAAGTAGAGAAATATTTTGAACTACATAATATTGTGGATGATAAACAAATGATCCACATAACAACTTTGAACTTTGAGATAAACCCATATCAATGGTATCAATGGGTAGTTAAAAAGAAGCCCTGTTTTTATCATTATACTTGGGGTTTATTTACAAGAGAATTAGAAGTACAACATGGAAAATTTTGAGAACATGACTACTTCAGTCAACTGGCAAGAATCAAGCACTTAGGTGATATTGAAGGTATAATTTAGAATTTCAAGTATTGGCCACAAGGGTGGATGACATAAGTGATGAACATTTGTTGGAAGCTTACATGGGTGTATTAAAAGAAGACATTAAACATAATGTTTCCTACAACATCCTAGAAACATTAAAGAAGCTATGCAATTTGATCATCATATTCAAGCAAAGAATAAGTTTACACACAACTCTACCATTGGAGCATATGCAGGAAGAAGGGATCATTTTGTGGTTCATAAGACAACCACACTTCAACTGACAAGGTTGACACCTCAACAAATGGATGAAAGAAGATTAAAGGGAATATGTTTCAATTGTGTGAGAAGGTATAGTAAGGGGCCTAAATGTGGTGAGAATAAATTATTCTACATAGACTGTGAAGAGGAAGAGTATCAAAAATTGAAACCATCACGAGATCTAGATCTAGAATATACTACTCCAATGATATCTTGTCATGCACTGGATGGCATCAATACTCCACAAACCCTCAAGATAAAAGGATACATCAAAAATAAAAAAGTAATAGTGTTGATTTATTTTGGTAGTACCCACAACTTCATCAATTACAAATTAGAAAAATATGTCAATTGCTTTGTATTTCCAGCACCTGAGTTTCAAGTAATGATTGCAAATGGAGGTACTATAATTTTTTTTGGGAAGTGCCATAGTATTAAGCTCAATATGGGGGAGTATTTTTTGGATGGTCTTATGATTTCCATCCAAATGGGTGGTGTTGTTGTATTAGGGGTCCAATGGTTACAATCATTGGGATCAATGGCCCTTGTTTTTCAAGTTATTTTCATGAGATTTTCCTCAGAAGGAAAGGAATTGAGCTTAGAAGTATCCAAGGGAAACCCTCTAAGGTGATAAGCTTTAATAGCATGACAAAATTACTGAAAAAGGGACACCATGGTGTAATTCGACAATTGTGCTCACTAGATGTTCAAACATATATATCCTCCACTCCATTGGATCTCCAAATAGTTATAAAAAATCATTCCAAGGTATTTAGAAAAAATCCTATGGGTCTTCCACCTACTCGAGATCATGACCATGCAATTCATTTGCAACTAGGAAGTGTACCACCTAACATTATGCCTTACATTTATCCATATGTATAGAAGAGTAATATTGAGCGTATGATACAAGAAATGTTAGAGGCTAACATCATTGAACCTAGCCAAAGTTCTTTCTCTTCGCTAGTGACGACGATTACAAAGAAGGATGGTTCATGGCGTATGTGTCCAAATTATAAATAACTCAATAAAATGACCATCAAAGATAAGTTTCCAAGTCCTTTCATTGATGGATTATTAGATGAATTCCATGGATCAATTTTCTTGAATAAGTTGAATCTTAGTTTGGGATATCATCAAATCAGAATGAGGCATGAAGGCACTCTGAAAAGCATTTTTAGAACACATGAAGGTCGTTATGAGTTTTTGGTTATGCCATTTGGACTTACTAATGCACCTTCAACATTTCGAAGCTTGATGAATTCTATTTTCAGGCCCTTCCTTAGAAAGTCTATGTTAGTATTTTTTGATGACATACTAATCTACAAAAAATCTTGGGAAGAGCATATACAACATGTTGACATAGTATTATAACTATTGGAAGAGCAACAACTTTATGAAAATCCTTCTAAGTGTGCCTTTGGGGTTCAAGAAGTGGAATATTTGGGCCATATTGTATCTCATGAAGGCGTAAAAGTGGACCCTAACAAAATAAAAGTTATGAGGGAATGGCCAATTCCCAAAGCCTTGGAGAAACTTAGAGGATTCTTAAGATTGACAGAGTATTACCACAAGTTTTTCAAGAACTATATTCAAATAGTGACACCTCTAACAACACCATTAAAGAAGGAAGGATTTTCTTGGACTCAAGAAGAAACCAAAGATTTTGAAAAACTTAAGGAGGATATGTGTACAACTCCTATCTTAGCCACACCTAAATTCACAAAAACATCTATTGTGGAGTGTGATGCATCAGGCCATGTCATTGGTGTAGTTTTAGTGTAAGAAGGAAACCCCATTTCCTTTGAAAGCAATCAACTTCAAGGAAAAAAATTACCCAAACCCATTTATGAAAAATAAATGTTGGCCATACTACCCATAGTTAAGAAATGATGCCCTTATCTAATAGCAAGACACTTCAAAGTAAAAACAAAACATGATAGTTTGAAGTACTTCTTTGAGACACAATTATCTTCAGAAGAGTAATAAAGATGGGTTACAAAGATGCTAAGTTATGAATTTGAAATTATTTACAAAAAATGAAAACATAAGATTATGGTAGATGCCCTTTCAAGGAAAGAAGAAGAAACTGAAGGTTGAATATGTATTATTTCTATTTCACAATCTGATTGGGTGGAAGAAGCAAGGATAGAATGGAAGCAAGATCAAGAGCTATGCAAGATCATTCAACAACTACAAGAGGACACCAGTTCATCAGATAAGTTTTTATGGTTTTTTTTTTCAAAATTTTGTGTTTGACTGTGTGGTCTACTAACATAATAAGGGAAAGACAATCAAGACGTCAGGTCTCCTACAATCATTAGCCATACCAATTCAACATTGGGAATAAGTTTCAATGTATTTTATTAAAGGTTTACCCAAACTTGAAGGAAAGACTATGATCATGGTAGTAGTGGACCGATTGGAAAAGTATGCCCATTTTTGCTCTCTTTCTGATATTTTCAAAGCAAGTATAATAGCCGCAACATTCATGGAAACAATTCAAAATCTACATGGAGTCATCAAAATCCATTTTTCACTATAAATTTTTGGATATAATTATTTTCTTGTTTGGGCACTCAATTGACTCACAACTCATCTTATCATACTCAATCCAATGGGAAAATTGAGGTTGTGAATAAATGTCTAGAAGAATATCTTCGTTGCTTTGTATCCAAAAAACAAACACAATGGGTCAATTGGTTTCCCTTGGCGGAATGGTGGTACAAAAAATCCCTCCATAATTAATCATAAATGTCCCCATTTTTGGCACTTTATGGATATCATCCTCCATCCATCACATCACCCTTGAGAGGGACTGCAATGGTTCAAGCAATGGAGGACCACATAGGGCACTGACAAGGGGTTCTCAAACTATTAAAGGACAACTTGGTTATGCAACAAAATAGGATGAAACAAAAAGCAGATCAACATCATAGTGAAAGGGAATTTGAAGTGGGGTATTGGGTACTTCTGAGGATATAACCATATAAACAGATGTACCTCAAGCAACAAAATAAGGATAAAAAATTAACACCCAAATATTATGGCCCCTATAAGGTTTTGTAAAGGATTGCAAGTATGGATTACAAATTGGAGTTGTTGTCATACAATTGGTTTAGATTGATGGACAATTGGTTTGGATAGTTGGTTGTCATTGATGTCAACCCTTGGAGTGTGATATTTTATATTGATGTCAACCCTTAAATATGTTCGGTAGCACATTCGGTAGCTCCAAAGGTATGGGTAAGGGACCCAAGTTTGTTTGAGGTATAAAGGCATGCAGATCATTGAAATTGCAGGTGAGACTATTCTAGATGGATAGTACATGTCATTTCTTTTCTAGTGATATGTGGTACGCCACGTATTTCATCACAAATGAGGAGATATGGCTTAGTGAAGTTGGAGAACCCTCATGAGTTATCTATAAGCCCCTAGAAGGTAAAATAAGTCAATTATTATAGAAGCTCCTAGAAGAAATTGACTAGTCAAAGTTGTTGCAACTAGGAGTTAATCATGGGTTAAGTTGTTGCAATAAGAAAATAATTAAAAATAAATTAGTTGCAACAAAAAGTGGTGAGTTTACTATTTGTGTATAAAGTGGTTGCAAGTGGGTAAAGTAGTTGAAAGTGGGTTATCCCTAAAAGAAGGAAGTTGGACAAAATAGTTAGAAGATAACCCCTAAAGGAAGCTACCCTGAGAGTATAAATAAGAGAGCAAGGGTGTCTTATTAGCACCTATTGAGCACATTGAAGATATATTATTATGAAAGGTTTATTGAAGGTACTCATTGATACACCTAATTTGCGCAATTATGAGGGAGTAGAGGTAGAGTGACAACAAGGTTTCATGGCCGCAGTGGAGAGCGAAAAGATCATGAAAAACCCTAGTTAGGGTCATCCCCGCGGGCCACTCAGTAGACATTCCGCGGGGCACCCCTGTGGGTTGAGTAGATCCTGTCACACTAGGCCGCACTGGACACCTCACCTGCATCATGCAAGGCACTACCAGAACTGAGGGTTGAGGCATGGTTTAGGTTGCAGAGGCTGAGCAGAGGTTACATGAAGTGTGACAATGTTTCGATACGACATATAGGGATACAAAATAAAAAAGGTATGTTACATGATTGGATATTTGTGATAGCTTGAGGTATGGTCATATGAGGTTGAGTAGATGCCCTTGGGAAATCATTGGCTAAATGATATATGCTGCATAAGGAAGATCTACGAAGGTATAGTGTTGGTTTACTTGTTGTTTATCATTGGCACACTTTGTTGGGATATATTTGAGGCATTTGATTGCATATGGATGAAGTATGGTGTTGTGAGTTTGGGAATCTTCCTAGAGGTACTATTGTTGTATATTACTTGTTGTAGTGAATGGTTATGAGGCAGATTTGTTGAAGTATATTTTTGGTGCATGTCTTTGATTTATTGACATATCTTGTAGTGCATTGTGAGAGGCATTGGTTAGTGGTTTTGGTATATGATTGGTTTATGAGTGGTACATGTTTGAGGGTTTTTGGTTAAGGTGTATTTCTAAAGTTAATGGTACAGTTTGAGGTTGCATTACAATGAAGGTTTGATGCATTGTTGATATAATGGTTTATGGTATTTGGTTTATGGAAAGTATGGTGTATTGCTAGAGGTATCTTGTTGGTTATCTTGGTGATATTTTTCATATGGTTGAAAGTTTTCTTAATGATTGATATTGGTGAATAGATATGATTTTGTTGATGATATTGATGAGACAGGTTGATATGATAGGCTGTTATGACAGGTTGTGTTGTGCATAATTGATGCATTTTTTTTGGTACAGATTATTGGTATAGGTTTGGTGCATGGTTCATGCACTGGTTGATGGTACATGTCGAGGTACATGTTGATGCATGATTTATGCATGGTATAGGTTTTTGTGACAATGATAGGTTGGACAGGTCGACAATGACATAGTTATAGTGGTAGTGGTTGTTTCAGTGACAATGACAAGTTGTCTACATTTGGAATTTATATTTCAGGGTGGTTGGACGGGGCAAGGAAAGGGGGTTGTAGCCTCCTTTCGGTTAGTGTCAGAGAATCAGGGAGTTGGAGCTTCCTTCAAGTTGGAGCTTGAGAACTAGGTGGTTGTATCCACCTTCCGATTGTAGCTAGATAACCTAGGGGGTTGTATCCTCCTTTTGGTTGGAGGTAGAGAATTGGGGAGTTGTATCTTTCTTCAGGTTGGAGCCTTAGAAACTAGGGGGTTGGAGCCTCCTTCTAGTTGGAGTTGGAGAATTGGAAGTTGGTGCTTCCTTGAATGTAATTCTTGACATATAAGAAAGGCATTTGTGGTTTTCTCCTGCATTGGGTTTCCACGTAAATATTGGTGTATTGTATATTGTGTGGATGTGTTTATTATTGTTCATTATGCTCTGATGAATGTTAATGTTTATGTTGCAATAATATATTGATGATGAACTGATGAACTCTGTTGAATAAGTTGAAAGAATATACATTGTGGTTTAAAGGATTAATAAGTGGTATAAATTGATCATTACTGATTCACCCCCCCCTCTTAGTAATCCAACAATTGGAATCAGAGCAGGTTCCTTCAAGAAAGAGTTTAACCACTGGAAGGTAGATCATGGAGAGAAATTGTAACACTCTTTCATTTGAATTTTTAATGCTCTAATGCCATACTGTAATGCCCCCTTTTCATCAGCCGAGCAACCGCTACTTCATGGAATAACAATCTCATGCTTAATTATATATATATATATATATATATATATATATATATGACATGCATTTAAAACAGGTTAAACACATTTAAACTCAGAGTGAGCATAATAATTACTGTTATTATAAATAATCAATGGCTTTAAAATTAATTCATATGCACAACAGAGTACATGATAATTATAAATACACAGACATGCAGTAACATAATTGAAACATCATCTGGTACTTATCTTTGAAAACAGTGGTAATCCCACCAACCAGGTGCAGGCCTTCCACGAACCTCCCAGCTTTAGATCGCGCTGCTCATCAAGCTTAGCAGTGGGTCACCCCCAAGCTGGGACTAAGCTCCACCCGAAGGCAAGGAATCCTAGGCTAGGATGAGGTTACAAGGAAAACACACGGGCACAAGGAAGGAATTCTCTCCTAGGAACCACTCATACTCACTGCCCATAGACTCTCCTTCCCCACATGCCTGTTACACCCCAGGAGTATACACCTTCTCTGTCACCTAGATAGTCCTTTGGCTGCTAACCTCCCTTGCCTTGGGTTTCAGCAACAGGCCAGACTGGAATTCTCCGAGCTTTGCGACAGCTACAGGGTTCCTTCCAGGAGCTCTCTCCTTCCTCAACACACTCTCTCACCTGGAGAGATTCGCTCACAGGTCAAGCAACCTTTTCTTCCAACTTCAACCACCTCTCTCACCTGGAGAGAGTGTTGTATGACTGGCCAACAAGCCACATAGGATCAAACACTACATGTCCACCACAATCAACAAGAATTTAGACACGAACACCCCCGGGCAGCAACAGATAGGTGCAACAGCATAACCCGAGCTTAGCAGGGACATGACACTTTCGTTTTCTCAATCTGGCAGCATGGGATAGACTCATGCTTTGGTTCTTAGGGATGCGTGATGAGTTGTCCACGTAGGGGTCGACTCAGACTTAACGGTTCACAACCGAAGGGGTGTACCAGCCTTCCAGAAACAAATATAGACACTGACCTTTCTGTTTCAGAGCGCACAAGGGTATTCCTTGCTGAGGTTGGATGGCTCACACTCAGGCAGTTGAGGGTCTAATGGAGGAGGAAACCTCAACATGGCTCATCTCAGCCATTTTATTTGCATGTGCCTGGGTTGACACTTGTCACCCATAAAAATGCATGCATTCCTTCAGCATGCGTTCCTTCCATTTGGATTTTGCTTTTTCTTCCAAAAATAACTTAGGATTAAACATATTATTCACATGTCTTTTGGAATAATATTAAAATATTATTCCCCAAGGACTTAAGTCCCTAGGCTCAACACTTAGCCCCTAAGCTCCACACTTAGCCCCCTATTCCCACCTTCCATCCCCTAATCCCTTGCCCACTCTATGGAGGCTTAGTCCCCCATCACTCATTCATCGTGGTTGGTCTGTACGCGGCGGTGTTTATATTTTATTACTGTTCCGCATAAATACAGGTACAAAATCAGGCTCTGGGCCTTCAACACTCAGGCTCTCTAGCCTAACAATCACATAAGCCCACTAGCTTATATAAACTCAGCTCACCAGCCTAAAAAAAATATTTACAATTCATTTCATAAACAAGATTTACAATAGGGCTCGGCCTTGGGGACATTACAATCCCCCTCCCCTTATTTATGCACTGTCCTCAGTGCAACTTTACACTGCATCTGCAAGCTTTTAAAATTTTTCAAAAAGATGCGGGTACTCTGCCCGCATAACATCTTCATGCTCCCATGTCGCGTCCTCAGTACCGTACCAGGTCCACTGGATCTTTACAAGCTCTATGGCTTGATTCCATAGTTATTTTCTTTTTCTGTCCAATATGCGCACATGATGCACTTGCAGGACACCTTCTGGTTCCACCTAAATCACATTCCAATCGATAACATGATTAACATCAGGTATATATTTCTTAAGCAATGAAACATGAAACACATTATGTACAGTCATAGATGCAGGTAATGCAAGCATGTATGCAACTGGCCCAATCCTTTCTAGGATTTCAAAAGGCCCACAATGTCTTGCTGCCAACTTGGCTCAACTTCCCAGCTTCAGGGAACTCCTGTTAGTTTTCACTTTCAGGAAAACATGATCACCCACTTTGAATTCTCTGTGGGCTCTGTTCTTATCAACATGACTTTTCTGCCTGTCCTAGACAACTTTCAAATTCTGTTTAATTCTTATCATTTGGTCTTCCATCTCTTTGAGCAACTCTGGCCCAACTACTGCTCTGTCAGCTGGATTATCCCAGCTCACTAGAGTGTTGAACTTTTTTTCCATAAAGTGCTTTAAATGGGCTCATCTTCAATGATGCATGATACCCATTATTGTAGGCCAATTCTACCAAATGAAGGTAGTCTTCCCATCTTGATGGTTTGTCTATCACGTACATTCTTAGAATGTCCTCTATTACTCTATTTGTCCATCATAGTCGAGATGATACGTTGTACTAAAATTTAGATTTGTTCCGAATCCTTTCCAGAAATTCGAGGTGAATTTCAGGTCCCTATCAGACACAATCGTCTTAGGAGTTCCGTGTAAGCGTGCCACTTCTTTTAAGAAGATATCAACAACATCTGCTGCCTTGTGAGTGGTTTTCAGTGGAATAAAATGGGCAACTTTTGTAAGCTTTTCCACCACCACCATGATCATATCATGCTGCTTGCTCGTTCTCAGCAATCCTATAATAAAATCCATGGTCACCACTTCCCACTTCCACTTCGGAATGGGCAAAGGCTGCAACAACCTTGCTGGGTGCCTATGCTCATCCTTAACTTTCTGGCATTCCATACATCTGACGATATATTCAACGATCTCCCTCTTCATACCCGACCAAAAGTAATGGCTTTTGACTGCTGCCACAGTCTTCTGATATCCAGGTGTCCAACATATGTCACGTTATGCATTTCTTTTAGAATCACAAGTTTCAATTCCTAGATATTGGGTATATACACTCTGTCTTTATATAGAAGTAATCCATCGGCTTCCAAGGTGTAACTTTCCTTTTTTTGTGGTCTCTCATGCTGCTGTAGCTTTGCTACTAAGTCTCTATACTACAAATCAACATTTGCAGCTTCCAAAATTCTACCCTTGATATCAGTCCTGTACATGCTAATGGTTGAAATATGTAAGTCATGCACTTTTTTGCTGAGTGCATCAACCACCTTGTTTTCCTTCCCCTTGATATGCTTGATATCAAAGTCGTATTTGCACATAAACTCCATCCACCTACTTTGTATAACGTTTAAAGTCGACTGATCAAATCTTCTTCCCATGAGGTAATGTCTCCATTTCCTCAGAGCGTGGATGATTTCTACCAACTCCAAATCATGATTGGCATAATTCTTTTCATGCTCTTTCAATTTCCTGGACTCATAACAGATTACAAATCCATTTTGGCTGAGAACTCCTCCCAACCCTTCCTTACATGCATATGTTCACACTACGAAATCCATATTTGGATTTGCAATTCTTAGGATTGGAGCGCTGGTTAACAACTGCTTCAATCGCTGGAAACTCTCTTCACACTCTTCAATCCACTGAAAATTTTCTCCTTTCTTTGCAAGGAAGTGATAGGGTGAGCTATCTTTGAGAACCCTGTGATAAACCTTCTATAATAGCCCACCAGACCCATAAAGGATATAACTTCTGTCACATTCCTTGGCATTGACCATTCTCGGATGGCCTCAACCTTCTCAGGATCCACAACAATCCCTTCGTCTGAAATAATATGTCCCAAGTAATGGATACGTCTTTGATAAAATGAGCATTTGCCGAACTTGGCATACAACTGGTGTTCTCTCAATACTTGCAGCACCATCCTTAGGTGTTGTTCATGCTCTTCCTCTTATTGGAATACACCAATATTTTATCTAGGAAGACTATGACAAACTTGTCTAAATAGTTCCTGAATACACCATTCATCAAGCACATAAAAACAACATGTGCTTTCGACAGTCCAAACGGAACCACTGTGAACTCGTAATGACCATACCTTGTTCTAAAGGCGGTCTTGCTGATATCCTCATCCTTTATTCTTACCTGGTGATATCCTAATCTGAGATCTATCTTCGAAAATATTTTCGCACCCTTCAACTGATTGAAAAGATCATCGATCCTCGGAAGAGGATACTTGTTCTTGACAGTTACCTTGTTCAATTGCCTGAAATCAATGCACAACCTCAACGTCCCATCCTTCTTCTTCACGAATAGGACCAGGGAACCCCAAGGTGACACACTGTGGCCAATGTACCCCTTCTTCAGAATCTCTTCGAGCTGCAATTGCAACTCTTTCAGCTCTAGCGTACTCATTCTATAAGGAGCTTTCAACACCGGAGCTACTCCAGGCATCAAATTTATAGAAAAATCAATGTCTCTCTTCGGAGGTAGTCCAGGTACCTCCTAAAATATATCCTTGAACTCTATGAGTACCTCATGGTCTCCAATTCTTGAGACTTCATCTCTGGATGTTTCCTCCACATGGGCTGCAAATAATTGACAGCCTTTCCTGTAACACTTCTTCAGCTGCATGGCTAAGATTTCTCTAACAACCACAACTCTGGGAATTCCTTGGACTATTTTCCGATTTCCCTCCTCATCCAGGCATGTAAACCTCTTGTTATGATAGTCCAGGAGGGCATGGTGCTGGTCCAACCAATCCATCCCAATTAAGTAGCCATAAGAGCCTAAAGGCAACACATTCAATTCAGCCTTTGTGCTCAATCCATTCATGTCTATCGAACATGATTTAACCAATTCAATGACCTTCCTCTTGGTTCCTGTAGCTAACTGCACTAACCAAGACCTTTCATGTTTGCTTCTTGATAAATGAAAACTTTCCACCACCCTAGGATCTACATAACTATGGCTAGCCTCGGAATCAATTAAAATAATAAATGGTCGGTTGTTGATCATACCTTCCACTTCAATCATGTGCGATTGAAATTCTACTTGCTTGTTGTCTAGGGATGCGTAGATCCTTGGCATTCTGATGCCCATATCCTCCATTGTTTCAGCTTGTTGAACATTGTGAATGGTTCTCGCTTTATCTTTTCTATGGGGGCAGTCTCTGTACCTATGGTTTCCTTTACAACCCCAAAACTCCATAGGTGGCGGTCTTGGAATTTGCTCACCCACTTCAACCTTCCTGGGCTCTCGAAAGGATGGCTATCCCCAAGGACTGTTTCTGAAAAAAGGAGGCTTGATTCCCTTCTGCCTCTGCTCTTTCCTGAACTTCTTATGATCATCCCAAGCCTTCTGAAAAGTAGACCTTTCTCTTTGCTGTTCATATTTTTCCCTTCTTGTTGTTTCTTCCATAGTCTTAGGATCATCATACTGAATCTTGTCTCCAATAGAAGGTGGCAGTCCACTCAGATATCTCTGAATCTTGAAAGCCTCATCTTTGATGAATCAAACATACTTTAGTAGTTCCAAAAACCTTTGTTCGTATTCATCGATGGTCATGCTGCCCAACTTGAGTTCGAAGAACTCCTTCATATTTCTATCATAGTACCTTTTGGTTAGGTATTTCTTCTCGAAATACCTCTTGAACTCCTTCCAAGTGATATCTTTCTCTCTGATGTGCTGACCCTGCACAAACTGATCCCACCACATGGATGCTTTTCCCTTCAGTTGATACATCGCAATTCTTCCTTCTGCATGAGGGGAATAATTTTGCAGTTGGAAATATTTCCTCATGCCTAGCAACCATGTTTCAACATCTTCCTCCTTCTTATGTTCTCCATCAAACGATGGAGGCTTGATCTTGTTCATCTCTCCTTTCAATTCATCCCATCCAGATGTTTGGTGTTTTCTAGTAGGGGACATGCTTGAACTACTGTGTGCTTCCCTGCTAGAATGCTTTGGGGACCGATGATGATGTCTGCTACCACTCCTCGATCTTCTTCTTCTCTTAGGGGTCCTGGAACTCTCTGTCTTGCTTGAGCCACTCCTCTTCTCCAACTTCCTTTCTATTATTTCCAGGTTCTTCAACATTTTTAAGTTGAATTCTCCCTGCTAATCCCTGACCCTCATGAGCTTTCGGCTATCAGCTCAGAAAGCCTGGGTATCTTTCTGAAATATTTCAATGAGTTTCATCATATGTCCTTCCTTATCCATCTCTTTTCTGTGCCCATTAGAGTTTGATCCTTCGACTCCCAAGTTGACATCCCTTCCTACCCTTTCGTCCTCTGTTTCAGAGGAAATCAATACCTTTTCCATTTCTATACTTAGCGTAGATTCACGGTTGACCCGACACTCGTTGAAATATGCACACAAAATGTGCAATCAACCGAAGTTTGTTAGGCCCTTAAACCTTCAAGAAACTTACAACACTCATAAACCAACATGAACAAGAAAAATGTTTCGATTCCATTCATTTTTCTGAGCTCTGTTTGGCTCTGGAAATTTCGAGACTTCTGGTTTCAGGGTCTTGGTCCACAAGACTCTCATACTCGCTTTCGAGTGATAGCTCCTTATTTCTCCCTACCCTCGTAATCAAAGGCACCATTCACAACTTCGCGATCTCGCGAGTTCGCAAGTCGAAGTCCCTCGACTCTTCTTCCTCCAAGCGCCGATACCTGAGATGCGATACGGGTATGGCTTCCTCCTTGCTAGTGCCTGCTACATATAACCATAGGCTAGGGATAAGTTCTAGCACCTCTCGCAACTCACGACTTCATGAGTTGGAGTGTTGAGCCCTCATGCTTCTCCTTTGCGAATCCCAAAATCCCAATTTACTTTACCCTCCGGGCCCACATAGCACAACTATCTCCACATATATAGTGGAAAGTGGCACCCTCAGGAGGGTCCACGTTATCTATGGTGATTTCATCGGGTTCCACCATGCTCACTTTTCTTTTGTCCCACTGGCATGTGGTACACACCCATGTGTCCACATCCATTCCAAGTGAAATCCAACGATTAGACCTTTCTCAAATCTATGGCACAGATCCTTTTGGCATTTCGGGGTTTCAGGCATCGGGAGTTCATGCATCCACACCTCTTGAACTTTTGTTTGCAAAAATCCAAAAATTACTGAATACCCCTCCACTTGATCCAACGATCAAGTTCCTATCTTACGATCTACGATGTAGATCATTTAAGAATTTTGGGTTTCGCTATTTCGCGACTTGCGAAAAGAAGGTTCTTCCCTTTTGGTTTCTCGGGTGCCAAAACGCTGTCCAACAGCCACGTGTTCCCCCCGATGGATAATCCCGATGAATTCGGGGTTTCGTGCGATTTCCACGTTCTTGTGCAACTCCAAAAGGGTTTTTAAACCTTGCACACATTTTCCAGATCTAACGGTCACGAGGGTTCTCCTTTCCCCTGAATAGATCCTACGTCTCCAACACTTCTGGTGTGGAGTCCTCTCTCCCTATGGCCAGATACCACATTGGCTACGGTTTCATAACACCACTACACCTTCTGAGCTTGGTAACACGATCAAGCAACTTCTTGAAACTCATGAGCATTCAAAGGTCCGAAATTGGTCCTCCATACACAATTTATCCTCAAACCCTTGGTCCAAAGACCACTCAACTGCCCATCTAGGCTCAACATCGAAACCTTGGCTCTGATACCATACTGTAATGCCCCCTTTTCATCAGCCGAGCAGGTGCTACTTCGAGGAATAACAATCTCATGCTTATATATATATATATATATGACATGCATTTAAAACAAGTTAAACACATTTAAACTCAGAGTGAGCATAAGAATTATTGTTATTATAAATAATCAATGGCTTTAACATTAATTCATATGCACAACAGAGCACATGATAATTATAAATACGCAGACATGCAGTAACATAATTGAAACATCATCTGGTACTTATCTTTGAAAAGGGTGGTAATCCCACCAACCAGGTGCATGCCTTCCATGAACCTCCCAGCCTTAGACCGCGCTGCTCATCATGCTCAGCAGTGGGTCACCCCTGAGCTGGGACTAAGCTCCACCCCAAGGCAAGGAATCCTAGGCTAGGCTGAGATTACAGGGAAAACACACGGGCACAAGGAAGGAATTCTCTTCCAGGAACCACTCATACTCATTGCCCATAGACTCTCCTACCCCACATGCCTGTTACACCCTAGTAGTATACACCTTCTCTGTCACCTAGATAGTCCTTCAGCTACTAACCTCCCTTGCCTTGGGTTTTAGCAACAAGCCAGACCAGAATTCTTCGAGCTCTGTGACAGCTACAAGGTTCCTTCCAGGAGCTCTCTCCTTCCTCAGCACACTCTCTCACTTGGAGAGAGTCGCTCACAGGTCAAGCAACATGTTCTTCCAACTTCAACCACCTCTCTCACCTGGAGAGAGTGTTGTACGTCTAACCAACAAGCCACACAGGATCAAACACTACATGTCCACTACAATTAACAGGAATTCAGACACGAACACCCCCGGGCAACAACAGACTGGTGCAACAACATAACTCGAGATTAGTAGGGACATGACACTTTCATTTTCTCAATCTGGTAGCATGGGATAGAATCATGCTATGGTTCTCAGGGATGCGTGATGAGTTGTCCACGCAAGGGTAGACTCATACTTAACAGTTCACAACCAAAGGGGTGTACCAGCCTTCCAGAAGCAAATATAGACACCGACCTTTCTATTTCAGAGTGAACGAGGGTATCCCTTGTCGAGGTCAGACGGTTCACACTTTGGCAGTCGAGGGTCGAATGGAGGAGGAACCCTCAACACGGCTCATCTCAACCATTTTATTTGGATGCACCTGGGTTGACACTTGTCACCCATACAACTGCATGCATTCCTTCAACATG
Source organism: Picea engelmannii (assembly GCA_009831015.1). NCBI lineage: Eukaryota > Viridiplantae > Streptophyta > Pinopsida > Pinales > Pinaceae > Picea > Picea engelmannii. Next base: position 33,303 of record ML819392.1, read on the forward strand.
TGTTCCTTCCATTTGGATGTTGCTTGTCCTTCCAAAAAGAACTTAGGATTAAACATATTATTCACATGTCTTTTGGAATAATATTAAAATATTATTCCCAAAGGACTTAAGTCCCTAGGTTCAACACTTAGCCCCTAGGCTCCACACTTAGCCCCCTTTTCCCACCTTCCAGCCCCTAATCCCTTGCCCACTCCATGGAAGCTTAGTCCCCTATCACTCATTCATCGTGGTCGGTTTGCACGCGGCGGTGTTTATATTTTATTACTGTTCCGCATAAATACAGGTTCAAAATCAGGCTCTTGGCCTTCAACACTTAGGCTCTCTGGCCTAACAATCACATAAGCCCACTAGCTTATATAAACTCGGCTCACCAACCTATAAAACATATTTACAATTCATTTCATAAACAAGATTTACAATAGGGCTCGACCTTGGGGACATTACATAAATAATATGTATACAAAAGGAATACCATAGTTTGATGGACATAACTATGCATTCTAGAGTAGGAGGATGAAAACATATGTACAGACACAAGGATTTGATGTTTGGAAATCAATAGTAGATGGATATAAAGATCCCGCCACTCCTCCAACAGATAAAGATGGAAAGAAACTCAGTCAACATAATTCGAGAGCCAAAAATTCGATTATGAATGGTATGGTTTATTCAGTATATGTCAAAGTTATGCATTGCAATTCTGCAAAGGAGGTTTGGGACAAACTTCAAAATGTTTATGAAGGGGATTCCAAAGTCAAGGAAGCAAAGCTTCAAACTTACATAGGTCAATTTGAACAACTGAAGATGAAGGACGATGAAAATATTGCAACTTACTTTTTATGAGTTGATGAAAGAGTGAATGCAATTAAAGGATTGGGAGAAGAAGTTGATAAATTAATAATTGTTCAAAAAGTACTAAGATCTCTTCTAATGAGATTTGATCCTAAGATTTCAGCACTAGAAGAAAGAGCATATCTTAGTGCAATAATCATGGATGCGCTACATGGAATATTCACTGCTTATGAAATGAGAATAAAACATGAGAACCCAGTTACAAAGGAAACAACATTCAAAGCATCCAAGAAGGCAAATAAAAAGTCCAAGAAAAATCCAAATTCAGAATGTAACTGCAACGATCATTCATAAGAAGATGAAGAAATGGAAAACGTCGTAAGAAAGTTGCAAAAAGGAACATGTAAATACAAAGGTAAGCTTCCATTGAAATGTTTTAATTATGGTAAAATTGGTCATTCTGAAAATAAGTTTCCTTGTGCCAGGAAGTTAGATAGTGATGAAGAGGAAGATCCCAAGAAAGAAAATAAATATCAAAAGGGAAACTAGAAAAACGAAAGGAAAGTCTTCAAGAAAATCTATACTCAAGAGAAGAAATTTCCTCATTTGGTGAAGGTGATGAAACTAACAATGGTTCCTAAAAGGTACTATTTATGGCTAGGGAAAATCAAACAAGAAATTCTGGTAGTTTCGAAGGAGAAGACAAAGTTGATCTCAGAGCAGAAATAATTAGTGCCTTAGAAGAACTAAGGAAAGAAAGAAAGAAAAACAAGTCACTCAAGAAAGAACTAAAAGTAAAAGGAACTCAGAATATCAACTCAGAGGAAGTCAACCAAATAATTATGAAGTTGAAAGTCTAGGTAGAAGAGGACAAAAGGATTGAAGAAATACTCAGAAGTCGGGTAGCAGAGAAGGATAAGATGATTGAAAGGTTGGAAGAAGAAGCAGTCACTCTAGTAAAAGATATTTAGAATAAGGACATGCAACGAGATAGCACCAAGACATTGGATAATATCCTCAACAATCAAAGGCCATACTATGACAAGTACGAACTAGGATACAACCAAATGCAGACCGAGAAAGGTTCAAATTCCATGACGAAAGCAATAGAACAAAATAGTTATGCATAAGTTCTCAAAGGAAGGAATCATGGTCAACATGAATCAGAAAGGAATGGATACAAAAGACCTTCTAAATTCAAGCAACACAAAAGCTTCAATCATTGTGAAAGAAACAACCAAAGAGAAGATCTTGATCAACCAAAGCAGAATTACAGAAGGAGTACACCACAAGGAAGATCATTCACTCTTAGGTATGTAAATTTATTTTATGGTCATTGTTTTTATTGTACTAACTTTGGACATAAGGTTGCAAATTGCAGGGCTTATGAAAGAAATGACCAGGCAAGAAATGCTTATGTGGCCACACAAAATATTGAATGTTACAAATGCCACAACTATGGACACATAGCTCAAAATTGTAGAAGCACGATAAAGCCTCCCATGAAATAAAGTATTAATGACAAACATAAGAAGGTTTGGAGAAGAAGTGAAAAACAAGAGGAGCAGGTAAATGAAGTGTAGTAGCCGAATAAATTTAACATCAATTAATTACACAAACATAACAATAACTTCTACTTGATTTCAAAAAATTCAATAATTCCTTTTAATTTAGCACATACAGATGTTAAATTTATGAACGAATATTAATTTTATATCAGAATAAAAAAAAATGTAAATTTAAAATACCTTGGTCTGATGCTAACCCTCCGCTTTCCACTTTCCTTGTTGACCTTCCTGCTGCTGCCTTGCCTAGCTTGAAGCCACGGACCAACTCTGCACAAAACCAAGTTTCCACCCCGCCAACTAGGACAACTACCTATCTCCAGGATACCATATGTATATCTTGGCCCCCGTGCCCAAAACCCCCAACAAATCGGTGCCCCCTGTACTAATCCTCCCGACTACAGAACTCAAACTCTCCTCCCTCCAAATCCAAGAGAAAACCCCCTTACAATAAAATCCCCTGTAGAATGATAATCCCTTCCTTCGTAACCTCCTCCGCTCATATCCTCCTTCACTTCCCTTTCTCCTCATTTATTTCCTTATCCCTGCATTCATTCCCTTATCCACATAGTTAATGCCCCTTATCCCATTATTCATGTTCCTTATCCATTTATTAATGCCCCTTATCCCCTCCATATACGTAATCTTTAATTTAACAAT
>ML819392.1:46702-63483 GCA_009831015.1 Picea engelmannii
ATTTATTAACCTCCTTTAATTCTTTACTTAATTAATTAATGAGTCAATTAATAATTAATTAATCCTTGACAGTCATGAACAAGTAATTAATAATAATTAATTAGTTAATGTTATTTAAGAAATAATTATTGTTTAGCTAACTTATAGGACATTTAGATTATTAAATTAATTATAATTAATAATCCTATACATCTATTTAAGAAGGGTCGTTACATGAAGAACATGTCCATGGAATCGCACTTTCAGGATTTGCAACAACACAAGATCATGATGAATTTACAGGAAAAGAGGAAAGTGTCGGAATTCAAGTAGAGAATGAAGAAGATGTCAAAATTCATAATGATGACATAATTCAGGAAGAGGATGAAAAGGAAGATGTATTCACATATGAAGAGGAATATTACATTGCATCAGAGTAGGTATTATTTTGAGCCATTCAACTTGGAGACTCCCAGGTAATACGAATATTAGATAGGGGGAGTCTATGTAGTAGCTAAGACAGATTGGTCAACATTGTGGACAGTTGAGTAGCAGAGACTTGGAAAGTATGGATATAGATGGATTTGTAGGAAATTTAGTAGGTTTGGACATATATATGACAGTGGGTGAAAGTATGGATTCAAAGATTGGTTGATAGATTGGTTTAGAGAGTGGTTTAGAGATAAATGAATATTATCATAATGGATGACAATGATATGAGAATATTTGAATGCTTATTCTTGAATTCTTTTTATATATGTCAATTGATTACACAAGGAAGTACCAATGGACAATAACTCCAAAAGGAAGTAGGTACAAGAAGACCTATATTGATATACACAGAAACATGTAGAGAAGTCATCAGAGAGAGAGATTCAGAAAGGAAGATCGGTAGAATACAGACAGGGAGACACACTCACGGGGGGGGGGGGGCGCTATTCTTTTAACCAAGATTGGTTAGAGAAGGTACAATGTCAGATCGACAGGGGGAGCTAATCCTTTGTCAAAGAGAGAGATAGAGTAATCAGAGGCATGGAGATAGGGGAGAAACCCCAAGGAAATTTGGATAGGGGGAGCATCCCAAAGGACAATGCAGATAGGGGGAGCATCCCCAAGGAGAGTTCAGTAAGGGGGAGCATCCCGAAGGAGAGATACCCTTTTCAATTGATGTCAAAGGGGGAGAGATAGAAACATTGATGAGGAGCAATAATCATAGGTGAAGTATGAGCATGAGTGTTGTCATGACTAAGTGTTTCCATCAATTCTAAAGGGGGATATTGTCGAAAAATTGCTTTAGATTGATGGACAGTTGGTTTGGATAGTTGGTTGTCATTGATGTCAACCCTTGGAGTATGATATGGTAGATTGATTTCAACCCTTAGAGATTGACGTAAACCCTTGAGTATTTCCAGTAGCACATTCTAGTAGTTCCATAGGTATGGGTAAGGTACCTGAGTTTGTTTTAGGTATAAAGGCATGAAGATCAATGAAACTACAAGTGAGATTATTCTAGATGGAGAGTACATGTCGTGTTGTGTCCGATGATATGTGGTACGTCACGTAGTTCATCACAGTTGAGGAGATATGGCTTAGTGAAGTTGGAGAACCCTCATGAGTTATCTAGAAGCCCCTAGAAGGTCAAAGAAGTCAATTATTCTAGAATCTCCTAGAAGAAGTTGACTAGTCAAAGTGGTTTCAACTAGAAGTTAATCATGGGTTAAGTTTTTGCAATAAGAAAATAATTTAAAATAAATTAGTTGCAACAAGAAGTGGTGAATTTACTATTTGTGGATAAAGTGGTTGCAAGTGGGTAAAGTAGTTGAAAGTGGATTATCCCTAAAAGAAGGAAGTTGGGTAAAACTGTTAGAAGATAACCCCTAAATGAAACTACTTGGAGAGTATAAATAAGAGAGAAAGGGTCTCTTACTATCACCTATTGAGCACATCGAATATCTATTATTATGAAAGGTTTATTGTAGGTACTCATTGATACATCTAAAGTTGCACAAGTTTGAGGAAGCAAATATAGAGTGATGACAAGGTTTTGTGGCCGCAGTGGAGAGCAAAAAGATCGTGAAAAATCCTAGTTAGGGTCATCCCCGCAGGTCACCTAGTAGACATCCCGCGAGGCACCCTTGTGGGTTGAGTAGATTCTGTCATGCAAGGCCCCACTAGAAACCTCGCCCGCATCACGCGAGGTACTACCAAAACTGAGGGTTGAGGCATGGTTCGGGTTGTAGGGGCTGAGCAGAGGCTACAAGAAGTGTGACAATGTTCAAGTACAACATATCAATCTACATGATAAACAAAGTATGTTACATGATTGGATATTTGTGATAGCTTGAGGTATGGTCATATGAGGTTGAGAAGATGCCCTTGGGACATCATTGGATGAATGATATATGTTTCATAAGGCATATATATAGAGGTACAATGCTGGTATACTTGTTGTTTACCATTGGCACACTTTGTTGGGATATATTTGAGGCATTTGCTTATATATGGATGAGGTATGGTCTTGTGAGTTTGGGCATCTTCCTAGAGGTACATTGTTGTATAGTACTTACTTTAGTGAATGGTTATGAGGAAGATCTATTGAAGTATATTGTTGGTGCATGTCTTTGATTTGTTGGCATATCTTGTTTTGCATTGTGAGAAGATTTGGTTAGTGGTTTTGGTATATGATTGGTACATGTTTGAGGGTTTTTGGTTAAGGTGTATTGCTAAAGTTATTGGTATAGTTTGAGGTTGCATTACAGTGAGGGTTCGATGCATTGCTGATATAAGGGTTTATGGTATTTGTTTTATGGAGAGTATGGTGTATTTCTAGAGGTATCTTGTTGGTTATCTTGGTGATATTGTGCATATGGTTTAGAGTTGTCTTAATGATTGATCTTAGTGAATAGATCTGATTTTGTTAATGAGATTGATGGGACAGGTTGATGTGACAAGTTGTGTTGTGCATAGTTGATGCACTTGTGTTGGTATAGATTATTGGTACATGTTGGTGCATGGTTCATGCACTGGTTGATGGTACAGGTTGATGCATGATTGATGCACGATACATGTTATTGTGACAGTAACAGGTTGGAAAGGTTGATAGGTTATAGGTTAACAATGAAAAATTGATTCTGTAAGTGGTTGATTCAATGATAGTGACATGTTGTCTACATTTGACATTTATATTTCAGGGCGGTTGGACGGGGCAAGGAAAATGGGTTGTAGCTTCCTTCCGGTTGGTGTCGGAGAATCAGGGATTTGGAGCTTCCTTCAAGTTGGAGCCTGAGAACTAGTTGGTTGTAGCCACCTTCCGGTTGTAGCCGGAGAACCTAGGGGGTTGTAGCCTCCTTTTGGTTGGATCCAAAGAATTAGTGGGGCTTCCTTCAGGTTGGAGTTTGAGAAACTAGGGGGATGGAGTTGGAGAATTGGAAGTAGGTTCTTCCTTGAATGTAATTCTTGACATATAAGAAAAAAATTTCGTGGTTTTCTCCCGCATTGGGTTTCCACGTAAATATTGGTGTACCATGTATTGTGTGGATGTGTTTATTATTGTTCATTATGCTCTGATGAATGTTAATGTTTATGATGCAATAATATATTGATGATGAATTGATGAAAATTTCTGAATAAGTTGAAAGAATATACATTGTGGTTTAAAGGATTAATAAGTGGTATAAATGTCTCATTATTGATTCACCCGCCCTCTCAGTAATCCAACCGTTTCCTCCATCTTCACGTGTACATCCAGTCTTCAATGTTTCTTGATTAAAGAAGGTAATCAACAACAAGATCACAATCCAAACTATTTTACCAAAGATTAATTAAGAAGGGAAAATCATAGTAGAGCCAGAAACAATCATCTAAACATGGATTAAGCAACCGAGAAATCGAGAAATTAATGAGTACCTTGTCAAATTGAAGAACCTACCAGTGGAAGAGGTGACAATGGGAAGATGAGTTCTTCATGCAAAAACGTTCGCAGTTGGTCAAGTGTCGAGGAAAACACTTGTTTAAATGGGAGGGGAATGTTAATCCTTAGACAAAGCTTCATGTTATATATGCATGAACATTAATGGTTGGTCAAGTGTTGAGGACACACACACACACACATAACCCCTTAGCCCGATGGGTTAGCTCAAGTGGGTGAATGCCGTTGTTTGCTCGAATGAGGTTCCAGGGTCGAATCCATAGCCATGAGCCTGTTTAGGGCCTCACTTGATGTCCCCATCGGGTTAGGCCTGTAATCAGGGCGAACGATTTACTCCGTTTACCATCCACGAAATGTGGGGAAGTACTCGGGGGTTTCCCGTGCTGTATTCCCAGGAAAAAAAAATATAACCCCTTGTCAAGCTGTAGATTTTGAATTATTACAATTCTAGTTTTATAATTGTATGTAGGCTAGAACCCTTCATTGTACCCTTTCATTATAATTGTACCCTTTGTCTCCTATATATATACCAAGGAGACTTAGTCTTAGGATCATCTTATCTCATCTCAAATTGTCTTTTGAATTGGATATATTGTAAACAGAGGTTTCCCCCTTGAAGTGGACTGTATTCATTGAATTTTTATCATTTTAAGGCGTTGGATCATAGCACTAGAGCTTCCATATTATGGACATCCAAGCTAATAGAAAATGATTGCTACAACAAGAAATAAATTCTTTTGTCTTGGGATGAAAAATGATGTTTCCGAATACATTGCTAATTGTATGACATGTGAACAAGTTAAGGATAAACATCAACATATAGATTGTTTATTGTAGCCTCTATCAATATTGGAATGGAAATGGGATGTAATAACTATGGATTTATTATCAGGTTGTCGACTACAACAAGGAAACATGATTCTATTATGGTTGTAGTGGATAAATGATTCAAAGCAACACATTTTATTTCGATTAAATCCACTCATAATACTTATGATATTGAAAGGATATTCACGAGGGAAATATTTAGATTGCATGGGTTACCCAAATCAATTGTATATGACAAGGATACAAAGTTTACATCAAACTTTTGGAAGGGTCTTTTTGTAGATTTGGGCACCCAACTGAATTTTAGTACTACTTATCATCTAGATATAGATGGACAAACTAAAAAAGTAAATAAAGTCATCACGGACATGCTTCATATGTATGTGATGGAAAAACCAACAAACTGGGAGGATTATATACACCTTCTACAATTTGCATTTAATAATGGGTATCAAGCATCATTGAAAAATGAGTCCATTTGAGGCTTTTATTGCAAAAAATGTAGAACACTAGTGAGTTGATATAATCCAGTAAATAGAATTGTTCTTGGGATATAAATGCTTAAGGAAATGGAGCAGGTAGTTGGTAGAATTAGGCAGAACTTGAAGATGACCCAAGATAGGTAGAAAATTTATGCAGATAAAAATAGGGTTCATAAGAAATTTTGAGTTGGGGATCATGTTGACCTATATGCGAGGCCAAGGAATAATGCCTTGAATCTCAGAATTTGTGCCAAGTTGGAACCAAGATATTTTGGTCCATTCGAAAAACTTGATAAGATAGGGCCGGTTGCATATAAAATTGCTTTTCTTGCTAATACTAAAGCTCATACTGTATTCCATATTTCCTTGCTTAAGAAATATGTATATGATCCTAACCATGTGATTGATTGGGATGTGATCCATGTGGAACCAAAGGGAGAGTTCCAAATAGAGCCATTGTGCATCCTCTACGGGAAAGTAACATTGCTCTTGAACTAATCCATCATACAATTAAAAGTGCAATGGAAGCAATTTGGTCTTGATGATGCTACATGGAAGCTAGAGGGTGCCATAAGGGAGACATACCCATTTTTATTCTAAATTTTGAGCAACACCGAGGCCTATGTTATTCCAAGGGGAGGGGATTGTAATACCCCAATTTGACCCTTGGCATGTATTAACTCAATTTATGTAAATGTTTTAAATATGCGGATGTGGATTCCTAGTGCAGAGCCAAGGCCAAGGACTAAATAGTGAATGGCTAGGCATGTATGATGTAAATATACATATATGGATCATGTTCTAGGATTGCCTTGGTATAATCAAGCTATGTAAATATTAATGTTAGAATATAATATAATGGTCCAAGATGGAGATGTAGAGCATATCAAGGGCTATGATTCAACTATAGGGGAAGAGGTAAGGGGACCTATGGGAAAGTAAATTCTCCATTACCAAGTGTTAGAATTAGAACTAATATATTTTCCATCATGTTCCTCAAATGAAGCCATCCATCTTCTTTGGCATATAATCATTGAATGCATGTGAGAGGTTGGTGGAAAAGTCCTGTCATGTAGTTATGAAAGCATGGGTTTGAGTACTATCATTATGCAAATTTTAAGAGTCCTACATTCCTAAAGTTAGAATTAATGTTAACCATATTTTCACCAATCATTTTCTTCCAATGACTAAATAATTCATTCCAACACTCTCCCACATTCATATATTTACATACAATCAATTTTTTTAAGGCTATTCATCCTGAGTTATTTTTGACTATCCACGAGAAATATAGAAATTGACTATAATCATCACCATTTAGAGAAAAATTAAATCTTGAAATGAGAGAGTGATGGTTGTAGGTGGGAAAATTAGGAAACGTACACCCATTGTACATTTTATGCTCTTTAAATTCTTGAGAGACAATAATTAGTTTGGTAGGTAATTCTTTGAAAACATACTGCAAATTGGGATCTTTCTACATGTAATGAAGAGCATTGTAAGGGGAGGATAATTTGAGGGACTATTGAGTAGAAAAGGAGTGGCCCTTCCTTGTGTTGCGTGGGGTAGTGGAAGGGAGTTATGTGGTTGTTGATGGCTAGAAGAGGTGCCTATAATGTTCTATGGTGAGCATATTGGTTGACCATGAGAGTAAACGGGTTGGGTTTTTTATCACACAATCTTTCACCCTAGTGAAAAGAATTAATAAGGTACAAATATGAGTGGAAAATTAGAATTATTGTCACTGTCACCTAGACAACAACTTCCCTTTTTTGAGTGAAGGATTAATCCAACACATGGGAGGATTCCCAGGTATCCGATAGGGTGCCTAAGGAAAGACACAATCAAGTCTTAGGTCTACTCTATAGCTACCCAATTTACCACCCACTAAATATATCAAGCACATTATGGATAAGGTAGTTATTCAAAGTAAATTCTAGATTTGAGTTTTATTCACTTTAGGGTTGTTTTAGAGGGTTTAATAAGTGATTATCCAACAAAAAATTATCCCAAAATAGTTCAGATCTAAAAATTACTAAAAGTTGTTATAAAAATTATATAAAAGATAAGAAATCATAGCATTAAACAAGTTATAACAATAGTATACTTTAGCCCCTTAAACAAATTATAAACAAGTAAAATTTAGGGCTAAAATAATGAATAAAACTAGGGTTTAAGTAACTTATTAATTCTAAAAATTCAAGTGAATATAACAACCAATAAAGCCAAGGAATCTAGCCCTAAAATTTTTGTAATACAAACCAACTATGATGATTTTCTAAGAGAGTTGATTTTTGGTCAAAAACATGCAAAAAAACCCTAGAATTTTAGATAAAAAATATGCAAGAAAACCCTAAACATCTAGGGTTTTCGATGGATGAAAATTAAATGTAAGAAAAAAAAAACCCTAGATTTACCTTAAAACAAAGATAAAAATTTAATTTTTGAATTTGGGATTGATCAGACGGGAGAAGATTGGTGCCTACTATTTTTGGGGGGCATATGGGGTTCAACTAAGGACTCCCTTAAGAAAGTGTAAGTATAATTTAGGTGTTAGTTAGGGTTGTCCACTACACATATTAACAAATCCACCTAGTGCCTTACAAATTCCCATATAGTTCAAGGAAAGGTACTTTATTAGTAATATTCCAAGGGTTATGAAGAAGGGACTTGTTCTAGAAAGACACAAAGAGAGTGCACCACCACTACTAGATAAGTATAACTACACTTAAAATCATTAATAAACACCATCCATAAGATCAAGTGAGACCACTTACTCAAGAAATCGATTCATCTTCAAAACCCTTGCGAAGAGAATCCATGAAATTTGAAAATCAATCCACAAGACAAAACCTTTAAGAAGTCACTCTAATTATCCATTCATTGCAAATTTAAAGAAAAAGAAAAAGTAGACAAGTAATTTTATCGACAAGTTCTAGCAATGATTCCAAATGAGAAGTGCTTCTCTTATTTATATGAGAGATCTAACATCCTTCTCGTTATAATACTAATATTTTCCTAGTATTAACCCTAAGAAAATATAACAATTCCTTTATCTCATCACAAACCCTAGAGATAAGATCATAATACATAAAATATCCATGATACAAGAGTGGATTAGTTAAAAGACCCCCAAGAATTCTCCCAAAATGAAGTAAAAATGCTTTGACTCTAAGACATCTTCCATAAATGCATGCTCAAAGTCACATGTGTAGCATGCATGATCTTCCAATAGTGGATGGATCACTCAAATGATGTAAAACATCATATGTAGGGGATCCAAATTGAAACATCCCCTCTAAAGGGTGCAATGTTTCACCCTCCAAGTGAAAAATAATCTCCAAATGTGCAACATTCCCTCCAAAAGGTGCCACATCCTCTCCAAAAAGTGCTAGGTCATCTTTACAAGGATGAAAATTCCTCAAAGAAATACCAATGACCTCATAAGAAGTGGGATGATTTCCATCAAGTGTGAAAAGGGCCCTCCTCAATGTCTTGATCCAAAGGACCAAGGATTAATCCAAGTCATATCCATACAAAGTACATTGTCCAAAGAGGGGCTCAAGGGACCCAATGTGGATATCAACACATAGGCATGTACACAATTCTAGTGCAACAAAAAAAGTGAGTCATGTCAAATGTAAATTCCATTAGATAGATCACATTAAGAAACATCTTCAAACTTCACAATAACTCATAGAATTCATACAATTTTCTAGTTTAGGTATGGGAGAGTCATTATTATCCCCTATTACATGTGCCAATACCCAAGAATAGAAGTATTTCCCAAGAAAACCCATCAAGGAGGATGTGTAGTAATATATGGTATGGTTTTGCGAGTAACTTCATGATCCATGTGGATCTCGGTGGCCATCCACCTTTTCTGCTGAATCAACAATTTCGAGCTTCAATAAACTATGATATTCACCCTTTTGATGGGAAATGTAATGTGATGCCATATCAATTTATTAATCATATCCATCATGTAATGATTTCCTAGTGGTCTTATGTACATTCCTATAACATTAATGCACCTAATCCCATTATAACTTTGCAGTTAAGCATGCTTGAGATAGGGTAGTACTAGGATGGGTGATTACCCAAGAAGTCCTAGTGTTTTTTATGCCTATAGAATTTTGTAAATTTAGACCAATTTATCCCACATGCATCATGGGAATTATTCTTCTCTAACTCTCTCATATATAATGGAGGTGAAGGAGGTCCTTTAAGCATGAAATGGAGTGTGATGTAATGCTTATTGCGAATGAGAGTAGTCGACATATGTTTCTATTAAGAGATGAGCTACCACCTTTCTAGCCAGTTTGTGTTCTACAATATTATGTTATTCATTAACATAAGTTGTGTTTTAATGTATTTCTGTGTTCTCTACTATATTTTCATTTGTATCTCATTTCGTTCTCAACATAATCCGAATCAATGGTATAAGAGCAGTCTACTCATCATTTCTCATAACATGTTCTCGATGAGGTTATGGTATAGAGAGTTGTTTCTTGAGATAGTTTTGCTTGAGGACAACTACACTCGCTAGCCCAAGTGACCTCCCATGATAGAAGAAAAGAGAGATGACAGAGCAAGAGATCCTTTCAAGACATTGCTCAAGGAATCCCTTATGCGACAAAGGAACAAGATGATGGACAAATTTTCCTAGATCCTTTGATGAATACTGATGGCTATTGGGACATCATCAATAAAAAACCATTTCAGAGGTGCGATACCCTTCAATATACAATTCAATTTTGATATCCTCTTATTTGGAGGCCAGATATGTTGATTAAGGTTAGTTTTCATTGATGTCAACCCTTGAAGAAATCCTGGTAGCACAAAGGTTTGGGTAATGGACCCAAGTTTTGTTTGATGTAAAGATGAATCATTATTGTCTTGTCATGGTTGATAATAAGTACAAATGGATGAACTCCAAAGTGGTCCCCTTATGGTGAAAGCCCTTATGGGAAGACGCTTTGCAGATTGAGTTATCCTAGAAGTATGGTTAGAGAACCCATGCTTATTTGTGGAATACTGAGATGAAGGTCAGTGAATTTTTCAGTGAAACTATCCTATATGGATAGTTCTTGTCATTCCATTTCTGGTGGTATGTAGAACGTCACATAACTCCTCACGGTTAGAGAGTTATGGCCATGAGAAATTAGAGAACCTAGGTTTGGGTAATGGACCCAAGTTTGTTTGATGGATAATGGTATGAGTTTTGATATATTTTCAGGTAATACTATTCTATATGGATAGTACATGTCATTCCATTTCTGTTGGTATGTGGAATGTTACATAACTCCTCACGGTTTGAGAGTTATGGCCTTATGAAGTTGGAGGACCCTCATATGTCATCTAGAAGCCCTAAAAGGTCAAAGTAGTCAAAGTGGTTTAAGAGATTTTAAAAGGTAAATAATAAAGTGAAGTGATGAGTGTATTATAATTCAAAGTGAATACAAAATAAATTATTTCGATAATAAATTTAATGGAGAAATTAGAAGTGGGTTAACCCTAAAATAAGGAAAGTGGGCAAAGTGACCTAGAAGATGTTTTTAAGGAAGCTACTTGGAGAGTATAAATAAGACGCAAGGCTCTCTCATTTAAGATAAAACTTGAGAATATTGAATACCTATAGGTGTCTGAGGTAACCAAAGAATATATAAGCCAAATTTCTGACGGAAGTTGAAGAAAAGAAGGACAAAATTCAAGGAAGGATAAATTCTTTTGATGCTGCTTTCTAAGGTATGTTATTTACAGGTCATCTCACCATTTTCAAAATAAAGTTTTTTCTAAAATATTCAGACCCTTAAATTGCTATTCCATTGAGGAAACATATCCAAGTATCCGTGGTAAACAATTCAGCCTTTGGGTCGTTGTATTTTTGGAGTTACACTCCTTGAAAAATTAAGGTTTGTGGCTAGTCTTGAAACTAGTCTAAAACAGGTGTTTCCGGTACAAACGACATAAATTATTCATAACAGATCCAAATTTAGTAAGACAAAATGTGTTGGTTAGAGTACAATATTTAGTATTCTGTGTAACATTTTCATATCAATTCAACAAATATTCCATGTGGGGCACGCTCTACAAGGTCGCTCTCTAGAATAAGCCATAATTCAACAAGGTATGCCATTTTTGCTGTAACTCCTTTTCTGTGAAGTTCCAAGTAGTGAAACCTGGAGGAATTGCATAAAACAAACAGAAGAACATTGTGTAAAAGTTTTAGATCTTTATTCATTACAGCTACAAAGTTATGATTATTTCAAGTTAGGGTTGTTGACTAATCCAAAACTAGGCATGTGAGACTAAATAAAAGTTTGATGAAAATGCTAGTCTTTTGTTGTTAAAGTTAAGGAAGGTTTACAGGAATGTGATCATATACACTAGGTATATTATAGAGTTACAAATAAGATTTGGATCATGAAATTTATGAGGGCATTTGGTTGAGGTACATGTCGGGTACATGGTTGAGACAAGTAGTTGATGAGTTGGCACATACATTAGGTGTATAGTTGATGATGTTGGTACATATTGATGAGTCATAGTTGATGAGTAGTTGATACATGATTGGTACATACTTGGTACATGGTTGGAGGCACTTGTTAGTAGTATTGTTGACACATGGTTTATGGATGATGTAGCATACTTGTATTATTAGAAGCACATATTGGTCTTGGTGATTGATCTTGGTGAGTAGATCTGATTTGGTTGATAAAATTGATGAGACAGGTTGTTGTGATAGGTTATTTGAACAAGTTGTTGTGACAAGTTATTTGTACAGGTTTGGTGCATGGTTGATGCACTTGCTCATGGTACAGGTTGGTGCATGGTTGATGCACTTGTTTATGGTACAGGTTGATTACAGGTTGAGGTACAGGTTTATGCATGGTTGATGCATGGTTTAGGTTATTGGTATAGGTTGTTTGGTATAGGTTGATTGGTACAGGTTTACAACGGGATATCTCAGAGTGATAGTGTGACAGTGGTTCCACCATTCTACTTACATGTCAGGGCGGTTGGACAGGGCAAGGACAAGTGGTTGTATCCACCTTCTGGTTGTAGCCGAAGAACATAGGGAGTTGTAGCCTCCTTCTGGTTGTAGCTAGATAATTGGGGAGTTGGAGCTTCCCTTAGGTTGTAGCCTGAGAAACTAGGGGGTTGTAGCCTCCTTCCAGTTGCAGCTGGAAAACAAAGGAAGTTGGTGCTTCCAATGAATGTAATTCTTCAAGACATATAAGAAAAAGCATTCAGTGGTTTTCTCCTGCTTTGGGTTTCCACGTAAAACACTGGTGTACTATGTATGTGTATGATTGTTCATTTTTTCATTGCTTATTTACTTTGCAGTTATTGGATGATAATGCTACATTGATATAACACTTGGATTATATGGTTAAAAAGGATTAAATTGCTCTATTACTGATTCACCCCCCCTCTCAGTAATCCAACAATTTGTATCAGAGCAAGGTTTTTTTAGGAAACAATTTAACCACTAGAAGGAGATCATGGATTATTCTGAGAATGGAGTACCAATGTTTAATGGTCATAATGGTTTTAAGAATGAGATGTGGAGCAGAAGGATGAAACTATTTTTACAGGCACAAGGAAATTATATTTGGCTATCAGTTGTTATAGGATATGATAGTTCAAAAAGGGCAAAGACTGTAGCCAAGAAGGAATATAAGAAGAATAACAAAATAGCAATGGATTTCATCTGGGAAGGATTACCTAAATTGGTAAGAGAAAAGGTTGGTAAATTTTCATCGGCCAAAGAACTTTGGGATAAGCTACATAACATATATTCTTCACCCATTACAGATTTAGAAAATTCCAAAGAAGATGCAAATATAGAACAAGAAGTTGATTACATAGAAAAATTGATCAGTGCAATTAAATATCTAAGGAAAGAAAGAGAAGAAAACAAGTCATCCAAGAAAGAATTGATGAATAAAAAGAAAAGTGTTTAAGGTTCTGTAAAAGATCAACAGGTCATCAAGAAGTTAAGAGCTCAACTAGAAGAGGCCAAAAGAATTGAAGAAACTATAGAATATCAAAAGAAATGTTTAGAAGCCAACATAGCAGCACAAAAGGAAGAAACATTAAAGAGAGAAAATATATTGATGGATCATCTCAAGGAAAGAACCAATGACTTAAACCAACTTGAGGAAGAGTTTGGTCAAGAAGAGAGAAGACTAGAAGAAGAAATAATTACATTGAAAATCCAACTTGAAGAAGTAAAGAGAACAAAAGAGGTCATGAAGTCTCAGATAATGAAGAAAGAAGAAGAGGTTGAGAATATTGAAGAAGAAGTTGTCACACTAAGAGTCAAAATCATCAAGCTCAACAAAAAAGTTGAAGAGACAGAAACATCCACATCAGTTGTAGAGAATGAAGATAATCACTCTACATTGCTAGAAAAGAAGAATGAAGAATATAAAAAGAGTTATGCAGAAGTACTCAAAGGAAGGAATCATGGTCAACCAAAATCTAAGAAAACTATTGAAGATACATCTTCAAGAATACCATCCATGTTCAAGCCACAATGAACCTTCAATCATGATCATGATCAGTCAAGGAAGAAATTCAGAAGGACTACGACACAAAGAAGATCATTCACTCCCAGGTATGAAAATTTATTTTATGGTCATTGTTTTTATTGTAATAGCTTTGGACATAAGGTTGAATATTGCAGGGATTATAAAAGAAATGTTCAAGCAGACCATGCCTATGTGGTCGGACGTAACATTGAGTGTTACAAATGTCATAACTATGGACACATAGCCAGTGATTGTAGAAGCATGATCGATACTTCCATGAAAGAGAATACTGATATCAGATATAAGAAAGTATGGATAAGAAAACAAGAAGAATAGGTGAACAAAGACTAGGTACCAGAGATCACAAGATTGGCAATAAAACGAGATGAAGAAAATTCTACAGAGAAAAGGAAAGATGTCAGATACATAAAGGTTTGGAAAATAACTGAAAGAAAGGAAGGATAGGTAAATAAGGAATAGGTTCAAGAGATTGTACTTTTAGGCATTGTAGTGAAATATGAATCCACAGATAGAAATAAAGAAGTCAGAGCTCAGAGAGATAATGAATCTACCAATGAAGATGATGTTGATTCTACCAATGAAGATGATGATGAATACACATCAGAGTAGGAAATGTTCTGAGCCATTCGGTTTAGAGAATCCCAAGTAATATGAATATTAGACAAGGGGAGTCTATGCGATAGCTGTGACAGACCAAATAACCATCCTTCGAGCAACTTGGAGAGTTTGAGAAAACAAATTCAGAGAAATCAGTTAGCAGAAGCACAATTTGATAGATTAATCAAGACTTCATGATAGTATAGTGATAAATGGGTCAGCATTATGGACAATTGTGAAAGTAGAGTCTTGGACAGTATGGATAGAGATGTATTCATAAGAAAACTTAGCAGGTTTGGATAGATACATGATAGTGGACGACATAATGGATTCATAGATTGGTTCAGAGAGTGGTTCAAAGAAAAATGAACATTATCATAATGGATGGTAATTACACAAGAAATGGCTTGAACAATGCTAATGGATTCCAAATTGACAGATATTTTTTGGACACATGCGGTGCATACATCAGTTCACATTCGAAACAGAGTAATGATTAGAAACAACAATGACAAAACTCCCTACGAACTATGGAAAGGAAGCGCAGACAACAACCTCTACATCAAGGTAACTCAAGGTAATATTTTATTAATTGAAGTTTATGTTGATGATATTATTTTTGGTAGTGATGATGACAGGTTAAGGTAGAAATTTGCAAAAGATATGTAGAATGAATTTGAAATGTCATTACTTGGAGAACTATCCTTCTTTCTGGGACTTCAGATACATCAAAGCAACCAAGGAATTTTTATTTCTCAAACCAAGTATATCAGAGAAATGCTAAAGAGGTTTGGAATGGAAGATTGCAAACCAGTTATCACTCCCATGCAAACCAGTTGCAAGTTAAGAAAAGATGATGATTCAAATTCTACAGATCAGAGGCAATACAGGTCAATGATTGGCAACCTACTATATGTGACAACATCCAGACCAGATGTAATGCAGGCAGTCAGACAAGTGGCACGATTTCAAGCAGCACCAAAGGAATCACATGTATTAGTAGTAAAGAGAATTTTCAGATATCTCAAAGGAACAAAAGAGTTTGGATTATGGTATCCAAAAGGAAAGGATCTATCACTTATTGCCTACATAGATTCACATTGGGTAGGTTGTATTGATGACTTAAGAAGCACCAGTGGAGAAACATTCTACTTGGGTGAGTGTTTAGTATCATGGATTAGCAAGAAACAATCATCAATACCCTTATCTATAGCTGAGGTAGAGTATATTGCAACAACATCATGTTGTTTACAGGTTCTTTGGATGAAAAAAACTCTGACAGATATACAGGTTGAGTATGATGAGACCATTCGAATCTATTGTGATAATACAAGCACCATTAGTATCTCGAAGAACCTGGTGATGCACTCCAAGATGAAGCACATTCCAATCAAGTATCACTTTCTAGGGGAGCAGGTTGCATAAAAGAACATCAGAGTTGAGTATGTGGGCACAAAAGAACAAGTGGCAGAGATCTTTACAAAACCACTTCCACGGGAAGCCTTTGAATATATTCGCTAGAGACTTGGAGTTATTTCTACTCCAAAATGAATGATTTTTGAGTGCTGATATTATATGTCTTAGATGTACATGATGAAGCACCATAAGAGGACAGTTCAGTCAGGGGGAGCAACCCCAGATGGAAAGATACCTTTGACATTGATGACAAAGGGGGAGAGATTTATCAGATGCAGAGGACAGAGGCATGGATCCAGGGGGAGAACGAGACAGGGGCATGGTTCCAGGGGGATCATGAGTGATATGATTTTAGTATTGCATCAAAGTGTTGCCATCAATTCCAAAGGGGGAGATTGTTGATTAAGGCTAGTTGTCATTGATGTCAACCCTTGAAGAAAGTTTGGTAGCACAAAGGTTTGGGTAATGGATCCAAGTTTTGTTTGATGTAAAGATGACTCATTATTGTCTTGTCATGGTTGATAATAAGTACACATGGATGAACTCCAAAGTGTTCCCCTTATGGTGAAATCCCTTACGGGAAGACGCTTTGCGGATTGAGTTATCCTAGAAGTATGGTTAGAGAACCCATGATTATTTGTGGAATAATGAGATGAAGGTTAGTGAATTTGTTAGTGAAAATATCCTAGATGGATAGTGCTGGTCATTCCATTTCCAGTGGTATGTGGAATGTCACATAACTCCTCACGGTTAGATAGTTATGGCCATGAGAAATTGGAGAACCTAGGTTTGTGTAATGGACCCAAGTTTGTTTGATGGATAATGGTATGATTTTTGATATATTTTCAAGTAATACTATTCTATATGGATAGTACATGTCATTCCATTTCTGGTGGTATGTGGAATGTCACATAACTCCTCACGGTTTGAGAGTTATGGCCTTACGAAGTTGGAGGACCCTCATATGTCATCTAGAAGCCCCAAAAGGTC
>ML819392.1:63726-93315 GCA_009831015.1 Picea engelmannii
GAGATTTTAAAAGGTAAATAATAAAGTGAAGTGATGAGTGTATTATAATTCAAAGTGAATAAAAAATAAATTATTTCAATAATAAATTTAATGGATAAATTAGAAGTGGGTTAACCCTAAAATAAGGAAAGTGGGCAAAATGACCTAGAAGATGTTTTTAAGGAAGTTGCTTGGAGAGTATAAATAAGAGGCAAGGCTCTCTCATTTAAGATCACACTTGAGAATATTGAATACCTATAGGTGTATGAGGTAACCAAAGGATATATAAGCTGAATTTACAAGGGAAGGTGAAGAAAAGAAGGCCAAAATTCAAGGAAGGATAAATTCTTTTGATGATGCTTTCTAAGGTATGTTATTTAGAGTTCATATCACCATTTTCACAATAACTTTTTTTATAAAATGATTCAGACCCTGAAATTGCTATACCATTGAGGAAAAATATCCAAGTATCTGTGGTAAAATATTCATCCTGTGAACAAATGTTCACAAATGAGGGGAATGGTACCACCTCGGAATCTGATGGGACCCTCACCAGGACCCACAAGAGGAGTTGCACAAGTATCTTTGAATTTACCATTCTATAACCCCACCCCATACCATGCTTTTTCGGGTAGCCAAGTAGCACCAACAATTGAGTATTGCGATATTTTCTGAATAAATGGGCATGGGCGGAGACAATGTTCCATTATTCATAAATATTCAATGGTACCAAATACTGTACACTGTGAGTTTTGCGCATCTACCACACATACTACCAATAAATGTAGAGCGTTGGATGCACTTGCAAATAGGTTGGACCGAACAACATTCAGGGTAAATGAAAACCCTCAGGGACCAAGAAGAGGTCGAGGAGGTGGAGCCAGAGGAGACTTCAGAGAAGGAGGAACTAGGGGAAGAGGACCAAGAAGATGTTACAACTGTGATGAAAAAGGCCATATGGATAGAGACTGTCCTCATCTGAGGCGACCATGGTGCTCTCACTGCAGAACCAATAGGCACGGAATTGAAGACTGCCCAGAATTAATTGCAAAATGGGAAGATCGAGTACGTCAACGAGGAACTAACCTCATCAGTTCAGAAATCAAGAGAGTTATTAGAGGACAGTTTCCCAACCTCAATATAGTCATTTGAGGAGGAGAAAATACATGAGCTGATGCTGATAATTTACCTTAGATCCAGAAAGCAACACCTAAAGAAGATAGGTATGACCCTCTGAAACATAAGTTGTTCTTTAAAAATGCGATAGAATTATTTCATAATATCCCTATCCCTAAGATGCAAGAGAAACCCCCTCATCCTATTGTTTACCCTAAGATTGCGCAAGTCCCTGCTTCACCCCTTGCACCCAAGAACCCTTTAGTCACAATGAGACAACCAGAGAAACCATAAAATGTAGTTGACCTTTGGTTTCAGTTATTTTCTGATATTCTCGGGAATGACCAATTAACAAAAAGTTGCACAATGTGCTATACCTAGTTTTAGGGAATGAAGAACCCACATAAGCAGGAATAAGGATCAATCTTCCTAAGAAGAGTACTTAGAGAGTGCAGAGAAGGAAAGTATGAATTGGAAGAGAGTTCAGACTAGTAGCTCAGCTAGACGAGTTTGAGATTAAGGATGTTATGTTGGATCTAGGATCTGATGTGGACATTCTTCCTAAAAAGACTTGGGAAGCCTTAAGAAAACCCTAGTTGACATATTCCCCAATCCATCTAAGAATGGCCAACCAATATTGTATTTTCCCAATAGGAATATTGGAGAATGTGGAAATAGATGTTGCGGGAGTGAAGATTGTAGCTGACTTTGAGGTGATTGAAATCATGGACGATAAGGACACTTATCCTTCCCTACATGGTATTGATTAGGCCTATGGAAAATATGTCGTGATTGACCTAAAGAAAGACACCATGACATTTGAGGCAGATGGAATCAAGGTAGTTCAACCCTTGGATCCATATGTAGGCCCTATATATAAAGAGCCAACAAATGACGATATGGAGGGAGAAGACTTGGATCAGTTGTACACTGTAACAATAGGAACAAGAGAAGATTACATAAATTCTATTGCTGATGGATTAGTAAGTTGGAGGAGTATACAATCAAAAGAAGAAGATTTAGAACTGGCATTTGACAGTTGGCAGCAAGGCTCATACGAAATATTCTCAAGGAGATGCGCAACTGTCAAGGCAACTAGATGGGTTGGAATCGAGGTCAGATAACACCCAGTATATAATGGCACCTTAGGACTTGACAATTTTCTACTCAGCACAGAAGAAAAGGTAGGGGAGGGTCAAAGGATCTCAGTACTAGATTTAACCCTCTAGGACACCCCTGCCAGATGGTGGGCCAATCACAAAGCCTTACTAAAAAATTGGAACGATGTGAAACAAACTATCAAATATAGATTTCAAGATAAAGAGAAACTGGAATCAAATATGCAGGTGGATTTCCAGGTTGCACAACTATTCAACAAAAAAATTGATCCTAAAGCACATATTAAACAATGTGTGACACAGTGGCAGGCTGTGGAAATACCATCTCGCTTCTGGATTCAAGTATTTCCCCACTCACTAGGGCCAATCCCGAAAGCTTGGTTCATGCATGAAGAAACCATAAGATAGACAAGTGACTGGCAAACGTTGGAAGATCACTTTTGCAAGGACTTCTTGTTTACAAGTAAGTACCCTGAGCTTGAAGGAATCCTGCAAAGAATTAAATAATTTCTTTTTACAAACAATAGTAATCAAAAATCAAACCTAGTGGTATGTGCAAAGCATAGACGAGAACTTCAGACTAATCTTCACTTAACCTTAGACAAGAATCCTATAGAATGCTATAACATTGAGAGGGATTCATAAAGCCTAGATGATTTAGAAGAATTGAGAAACTTAGCCATTAAAGAGATAGAAGGGAACATAGAAATCCAGAACATCGTACCCAGTCAGACCGATAGTTCTTATAATCACCCATTGAAGTTGTGCAAAGTCAATATAGAGAACACAGAGCAACCTAAGATAGCCATGGTCGGAGATTACTGTTGAAATATTGTAACTGTAAAGAGTATTCTATTTATTATTGATGTATTATTCATTAGATCAATCCCCTTTTATGGATTGATCATGTCGAGCATTATAAATGACCAAATCCCCTTTTGCGGATTGGTCAAACCATAATTGTAATAGGCATAATGATAAGTCAACCCTCAGATTAAATTAAGGTGGTTATAACCACCCAGAATGAGAAGTCGACCTGACCAGTGAAAAGATACCTCAGTTCAACACCTGCCAGATTGTATAAATAAGAGAGGCCAGTGCCTCATTTGTTCACTCACTCACTTGATCATCAGAGCACAAGTTTGGAGCTACAGTTGGAGAACGAGAGAGAGAGAGAGAGAGAGAGCGAGAGAGAGAGAGAGAGAGAGAGAGAGAGAGAGAGGCACACTACTTGGGAGAGGACTTTTTGTATTGTTTGGTTTATTCTCTTGGCATTGTATTGGCTATCTATATTAAGAAAGTTTTTGTTGGGTTTTCTCCCCCATGAGGGTTTCCCAGGATAAATGATGTGTCTCCTGTGATTGTGTATTTATCAGTGATCCTATATATGCTATGGTTATCTAGTAAATTGAAAAGAAACCTAATAATAGGTTAAACCTTAACATGGTATTAGATCTAAAATGAAGAGATCATCTTTCACAAGAAGAAGAAAAACGTCACTATTGTTGTACATGAAAATTAAGAATTTTTATTGAAGAATATTTTCAACGTCAAAACCATCTAGAAAAGTGTGCCCTAACCCAAGGAATTATTTGGCACCTTCAGTGCATCTTTTCAGTGGGTAGATCTCCCAGAAAGTGAAACCCTAGTTTTCACAAATTACCAGAAGTACCAGAAAACCAGAGTACCAGAAGTACCAGAAAACCAGAAGTACCAGAAAACCAGAAGCACCAGTCCAGAAATCCGTTGATCAAGTTTGAAGGGGTAAAAGTTGGATTTTCTGAAATTTGATTGCACCAGCTTACTTGCCTCAGCTCAGTGCATCTATCCCCTGGATCAAAATTTCAAAATTTGAAGTTTGAAAAATTAGGGTTTTCTCATAAAACCCTAAGTTGCAGTTGCAGTTACATTCTCAGAATCAATTGCAGTTGCAGTATTAGTTGAAGTATCAGTTGTAGTACTAGTTTCAATCACCCTTGAATTTTTTAAGAGTTGGTGATCATTACCGCTGCTACCAAATGGTGCCACTACCTGCAAATCTCGTCAGAGGTATGTACTCACACATGCTTAAACGATTAAGACTTAAAGGGTATTTGTAGGAGAAGGGATCTCTTGCAATAGATATATAAGGATCTCAAGACCAACACATTCAAAGGAATAATGCAACCTAGGTTTGATTATTCTGATATGCATCTATTTGTTATGACATTATTTTGATCAGTGTTGCATGTTGAAGCTATGACCATCATTCTAACCTTTGGTCAAAATTGAAGTCAATTTATTAGATGGATTAAGGTTGAGATCATAGAGTTTATTCTCTAACCCAACCTTCTGTCAAGATAACATATTGTCCTAGTACAAAAGACAGGTTTAAGAAAGCACTTGTCATCTTGAGTGAAGGAGACTTGGAAGAAAGAAACACACACTCATTCTTGAGGACAAGACTCGAGGTTCCAGGTTTGAGTAATTAAGCTGATAAGATTCAAAGTTACACATGACAAAGTTGATAAATACCCCTTTACAAGTAAACACTATAGTTGAGGTAGCAATCTTTGAAAAGTATTATACTTGGTAGCATGTGAGCACATTGAGATAAATACTTAATGTAGCAGATACAACTAACATCTCCTCTAGGAGAAACTTCTTGTGTTGATCCTAGGTTACCATGGATGAATGTTTGATCAAAACACTAGAAGAGTGTTGACCTCATTTCGTATTGTATTTCTTACTTTTGATCTTTGCTTCAGATAGGTCACAAGTGATAGCACAGGTCACAAGTGATAGCTTTAAAGGAGATACCATGATGTTTATTCGTGCTATTGTTTTATTTACTATTATCAAAAGGGTATTATTCTTGCTTGTTGTTTTGTTGACCTTGTATCAGGTCACAGGTGATAACCTTGAGGAAGCTATAGTGAAGGTTGCTGAAGGAAACATATTATATGAGACATGAAACATACTATGTACATGACCATATACACTCATGTACCAAAGAATATGAAGAAGAAGCTATCTTTTGAGATTCAGAGTATCTCATATGAAGATTAATTGTAAGGATAAGAAGGCTCCAAAGATGACCGAACATTAGATCAAGATCTCACAATAGAATTATTCAAAGGTTAATGAAGCCACCTTGACAAGAAGCATAACTAGTTTGAAGCCCGACTCAGTCTTTCATACTTAGACTTGGTATTCAACGCCAATTATACCCTGTAAGAGATGATGAAGTCCTTGAAGACTTAGAAGAAATCGAGAGTAAGCTCGATCTCAAAAAGGATTAGATGAAGAGACATCTCCTAGGGCTAGGAGACATATTCCTTGAGAAGACTAGATCGTAACTTCATAAACTCCTAGAAGATATGAAATCTCTTGGAATATTCCCTTGTTTCAGTGACAAAGAAGGAAGCCAGTCAAAAAGACTAGGATATGGATTCTTCCATGAGACTAGAAGATAAGTCAGTATTAACTTCCATTATTGATCTATACAGATAAAACATGTTGCAAAAGTACAAAGCCTGATGTGTGTCCAGAGGATTCTCCCAACAAAAGGGAGAAGACTACGACAAGACACTTATTGAAGAAATAGTTCCAGTAATTATGAAGACAAAAAGAACAACCATGATTCGTATACTGTATGAGATGCAGGGGGAACAATCCCCATATTTAAAATTGAGTGGAATTTGGTGCATTACATTAGTTGGGTCATGGAAACATGACTATGGTAAAAGATAACGTTACCTCCACGAAAGAAGAAGAGCTATATTTAGTATCGATTATTGATCCACTCTCAAGTTTTAGATGAAGTTGTTTCCATGATGGAGTAGAGGAATTACTCCCAGATTTCAGCAGTCACAGTGAGAATGGAGCAACCATTCTCAGCCTTAGAGTAGGTGCAGGTGCAGAGTCCTAGTTCCTGAAGGAAAAATTGAAGAAAAGGGAGAGGACATACTCTCAATCAATGAGACAGATAGTGCTTTGCAGAGAGCACATAGACCTAACACATGATTGTGCATATTGAGTTGTAGCTGAGCAAGTGTACCAGATTGGTACAATGTAGTGAGAAAAATTGATTTGAAAATTGAAGATAGAAAGACTCATGTCTGCCAGTTGAAGGAAGCTCTGTATGTGTTGAAGCAAGCTCCTAGAGCTTGGTATGGAAGAATTGAAAGTTTCCTGATGAGCTTGGGCTTTACCAAGAGTAGAGTTGATTCTAACCTTTATCTCAAGGTTATGAATGATGAGGTAGTAATGTTACTACTATATGTAGATGATGTATTCTTGACAAGATGAAGAAAAGCTCATCATAGATTGCAGAAGAAGCTCGTTATAGAGCTTGATGGAAGACTTAAATTTATTTTCTATTAGGTATTGAAGTTTGGCAGAGTACAGAGAAGATCTTCCTTAACCAAGGGAAGTATGCAGTTAAAATGAAGAGGTTTGACATGTTGAAATTTAAATCCATGTACACACCCATGAAAACGAAGTTGGAGCTCCTGGTAGATACCTTGTCAGAATTGGTTGATGCTACTCTGTACAGACAGATTATTGGTTTAGTGATGTGTCTGACGAATACCAGGCTAGATATATGTTTTTCCTTAAGTCAATATCTGGTAGAATCCATATGTTTTCACATTTTTCCTGCAAAACATATGATGAGATACCTTAACGGTACATTGGATTTTGGTCTCTATTATGCTAGAGATCATGACTTCAGACTGAGTGGTTACACTGATTCAGATAGATTTGGAAGTGTTTATGATAGAAAGAGCGCTTCAGGATGTTGTTTCAGTCTGAGGTCAGCCATGACTTCATGGAAGAGTAGGAAGAAATCAAGTATTTCTCTCAACATGACAGAAGCATAATACATTGCTACATGTTCCGCCAGTTGTGAATCCATATGGCTTCAGATGTTGTTGACAGATCTATTTGATTTGGAGATGGAAGCCACCGTGATTCTATGTGATAACCAAGTTGTATAAAGATGATGGAGAACCATGTGTTCCATGATGAGTCGAAGCACATAGAGATCCGGTATCACTTCAGTTGTGATATGGTGTAGAGAGGAGCCATAAAGCTCCAGTATGTTAGCATAGATGAACATGTTGCTGATGTGTTGACCAAGCCTCTATCTCGTGTAAAGTTTGAGTACTTTCGAGAAAATCTTGGTGTAGTATGAAAGGACCTCCCTCGAAAGGGGGAGTAGTGTTGTGATGCCAGCCTAGTGCTGAATATTTCCAGCTTCGTGCTGATGTTGTTGTGATGTGCCAACTTAATTTTTATGATGATGTGCCAACTTAATTGCTGTGATGATGTGCCATCTTAATTGCTGTGATGATGTGCCAACTTAATTGCTGTGATGCTAGCCTCCTGCTGATGATATTCCAACCTCGTGTTGTGTAGATGTGCCAGCTTAATTTCTATGATGCCAGCTTCATGCTGATGATATTCTAGCCTCGTGCTGTGTTGATGTGCTAGCCTAGTGCTGTTATGCCAGCCTCATGCTGATGATATTCCAACCTCATTCTGTGTAGATGTGCCAACTTGATTGATGTGATTCTAGCTTCATGCTGATGATATTCCAACCTCGTCCTATGTTGATGTGCCAACCTCGTGCTGTGATGCCAACCTCGTGCTGATGCCATGCTAGCCTCGTGCTGTGATGATGTGCCAACCTCGTACTGTGATGATGTGCCAGCCTCGTGCTGTGATGATGTGCCGACCTTGTGTTGTGATGATGTGCCAACCTCGTGATGTGATGCCAACTTCATGCTAAAGACTCTCAGCCTAGTGCTGATGTTGATGATGCTCCAACCTTTGTGCTGTGCTGTTGCTATTATTGATAATGATGTATTAGTGTTATACTAATCCATGTTGATGCAGATGTTGATGATGCCACTTCAACTTCTTGCTGAAGATGATGTTGATGATGCCACTTCAGCTTCTTGCTGAAGATGATGATGATGATGTTATTTCATCTTTAATTTTGAAGATGATGATATTACTTTAGCCTCATGCTAAAGATATTGATGATATTAATTTAGCCTCATGCTAAAGAAGATGATGATATTACTTTAGCCTCATGCTAAAGAAGATGATGATGCTACTCTAGCTCCATTCTATGAATGATGATGATGAGAAAAACTTTCGATGATTTATAGATATGCTAGTCAGTGTTCCAAGATGTTGTTGATGATGTTGCCCTCTCTCTCTCACCTGATGCTGTTGTAGGATACCCTTCTTGTTAAGGGGGAGTGTTGAAATATTGTAACTGCAAAGAGTATTCTATTTATTATTGATTTATTATTCATTAGATCAATCCCCTTTTGTGGATTGATCATGTCGAGCATTGTAAATGACCAAATCCCCTTTTGCGGATTGGTCAAACCCTAATTGTAATAGGGAAAATGAGAAGTCAGCCCCTAGATTAAATTAAGGTGGTTATAACCACCCAGAATGAGAAGTCGGTCTGACCAGTGAAAAGACACCTCAGTTCAACACCTGCCATATTGTATAAATAAGTGAGGCCAACGTCTCATTTGTTCACTCACTCACTTGATCATCAGAGCACAAGTTTGGAGCTGCAGTTGGAGAAGAAGAGAGAGAGAGAGGTGCACTACTTGGGAGAGGACTTTCTGTATTGTTTGGTTTATTCTCTTGGCATTGTATTGGCTATCTATATTAAGGAAGTTTTTGCTAGGTTTTCTCCCCCATGAGGGTTTCCCAGGATAAATGATGTGTCTCTTGTGATTGTGTATTTCTCAGTGATCCTATATATGCTATGGTTATCTAGTAAATTGAAAAGAAACCTAATAATAACTTAAACCTTAACCATTAATGGAATGAGAAGACTAGTCAAGAAATACAAAGTTTGTTGCGGGAATATGATGATTTGTTCCCAAAGACCTTTTCATATTTAAAAGGGATCAAAGGAGTTATGGGATAAATAATTTAATTAAAACCAGGATCAAAGCTTGTGAGGCATAGACCATACCGCCTTAACCCCAGAGTGAAAGCGAAGGTTAAGAAGGAAATAGACAAGAATCTGGAAGCTGGACTTATTTTTGCAGTAGAAGAGGTAGAATGAGTCAGCCCAATAGTCATCCAAAGCAAGAAAGGCACAAAGGATATCAGGGTCTATGTAGACTATATAAGCCTTAACTCTACCTATGTGCATGACCCTTTTCCAACACCTTTTACTGATGAGGTGCTAGAACATGTTGCGGGGAAATAATTGTACTCATTTACAAATGGATTTTCAGGGTACCAACAAGTAAGGATTGCTAAAGAGGACAAAAGGAACACCACATTCATAACAAAATGGGGGTCATTTTCCTACAATGTGATGCCATTCGGCTTAAAGAACGCCCCTACAGTTTTCTCCAGGATTGTAATAGAAGATTTCCAAGAATTTATTCACAAGTTTATAGAAGTTTATATGGATGATTGGATGATATACAGTCTGCTCAAGGAACATGTAGTGCTATTACGTTTGATGTTTGACAGATTTTGGGAATTGTAGATATCATTGAATCTCAGAAAGTGTATCTTCTATGTACCACATGAAAATTTGTTGGGCCACATAGTATCCTGAGAGGGAGTACTGGTAGACCCAGCCAAAGTTGCGATTATGTTGAAAATTCCGCTACCTACGAGTGCTAAGTAGTTTCACTACATGCTGGGGCACACAAGGTACTATCGCAAGTTCATCAGAAGATATGAAAAAATCACCCACACCTCTGGAAAATCTATTAAAGAAGGCCAAAATGTTCCAATGGACCCTAGAATGTGATAAAGAGTTCTAGACCCTAAATGATAAGACCATCACAACACCTATTATGATATTCCCCAATTGGGAAAACAAATTTCCCATCCACGTAGATGCTTCAGGTATTGCCTTCGGAGTTGTCTTAGCGCAACCAAGAGATGGAGCCATGGATCATCCTATCTATTTTGCGAGTAGGAAGTTGTCGCAAGTTGAGCGCAACTACACAATGACAAAAAGGGAGGGTTTAGCTATGATTTATGCTTTGTAGAAGTTTAGACACTATTTGTTAGGTTCTCATTTTAAGTTCTTTACTGATCATTCTGCATTGAAATAACTAGTTAACAAACCTGTGTTGGAAGGGAGAATTTGTAGATGGTTGTTACTATTTCAGGAATTTTCTTTTGAAGTGATCATTAATCCTAGAATATGTAACATAGGGCCTGATCACCTATCTATGTTAGAGTCAGGGGAAAGTGGCGGAGAATTTGATGATCAGCTCCCAGATGCAGATCTGTTCCAGGTTGAGGCCATACCAGAGTACCTGGAAGACATAACAGTCTTCTTAAGTACAAGAGCCTGCCCAAAAACATATTCTGCAACCCAGAAACACCATATTGTGGTTAGAGCAACGAACTATCAGTTAATTGTAGAGAAATTGTATAAATTGGGACTAGATAGTATCCTCAGGAGATGTGTCTTGGACCATGAAAGAAAGGAAATTCTGTGGGAGTGCCATAGTGGAGTTGCGGGAGGTCATGTGGGAGGAAAGGCCATCACGCATAAAGTCCTCCAAGCTGGAATATGGTGGGCCACACTCTTCAAGGATGCAAAGGTATATGCTAGATCATGCGATGTGTGTCAAAGAGTGGGTAAGCCATCACGATGAGATGAATTACCACTTCAACCAGTTCGAGCTTTAAAAGCATTTGAGAAGTGGGTGGTTGACTTCATTGGGCTGATCAACTCCACAACATTCAAAGTATAGGTACATTATTACCGCAACTAACTACCTTACATGTTGGGATGAGGCAGTAGCTATTCAGGATTGCTCGACCGATGCTGCTGCTAGGTTCATTTTTTAAAATATTATCACTCGATTTGGATGTCCTAGGAGTTTGACCAGTGATCAGGGAGCTCATTTTATTAGTAGTACGATAGCAAAGATTACAACAGAGTTCTCGATCCAACATCATAAGAGCAATCCCTACCACCGGAAAGACAATGGAACAATAGAAGCATTTAACAAGATTATGGAAAGAGGGTTAACGAAGGTCTATTGTGAAAACATGGAAGATTGGGATGACAAAGTTCCAACAATACTATGGGCTTACAGGACAAACACAAAGAAACTCCACAAGTACATGCCATTTAGCTAGTTTACGTGAAAGAGGCTATGGTGCCTGCAGAATTCATTACTCCAAGTTTGTACATTGCACAGATCACACACATGTTGGAGGAATAATCATTTGCACAAAGACTCATGGAGTTACAAGAAATTGAAGAGATCGGGTTTCTAGCAGACTTCCATCAGTCAGTTAAGAAAGCAAGGCAGAAATCTTGGCATGAAAGACACATTAAGACTAAAGTATTTGCGCAAGGAGACAAGGTCCTTCTCTATGACAATCGATACCAGAAGCATCTAGGCAAGTTGTGCATGCATTGGTTGGGACCATTTATAGTTGCGGAGATCCAACCTTCTGGAGCAGTCAGATTTGCACAATTGGATGGTATGCTGTGGCCATGATGGGTGAATGGTGCTCAAATGAAACCCTATATGTCTCAGAACTGAGCTAAAGGATTTTTTCTCTAGTCCGAAGGAGCATGTATAGTAGTTAGATTTGAGTTTTTCTACAATTTATGTAAATTCAGTTAATAAAGTCGACGTGTGCAGTCTTGCGGCGCGACATGTTCATCACCGAGGCCTCACTCCTTGCTAGGAAATGGCAGGATAAAGTTGGGAGCTTTCAGGAAGTCAAGAAGTGGGCCTTAGAGTTGGTCCCAAAGTTGGGCCCTTTGTCTAAAGAGATAGAGAAAGTGAAAGTGCAATCAGAAGAGAAAAGGAAAGAGGAAAAGGAGGACAAGGGAAAACAACAGTTTCTCCTAGAAGCTGCGAAAGAGTCGAGTACTTGACTCGAGGGCAAGTCAAGGTTTTTAGTCAGAGCCTGTTCGGCCCTTCATTTTTGGATGACAAGCTGCACAAGAAGGACTACAGTCCCAGTTTTGGTCGAGTACGAGTTGTACAAGCTACAAAAGAAACTGGAAAACAGAACAAGGAGAAGTAACATAAATCGATTGTGAAAAGGACAACGCAACGCCAACAAGGAAAAAGCAGTTGCAACAGAACAAAAAAGCATGCGAGCTCAAAGCCAAAAGACCTTACTTATATTATATATATGGTTTCTGATGATTGTAAAAGGGTTCTCCCATTGTTGATATGCTCAGATTGTTGTTCTTCTTATGGTCGTCTATTCCTGATAGGTTGGGTTTGAGTCTGTAAATGTAACCTGTATACAGTTTCAGGAAAATAGAGCTTTGTGACATGGGTCCAAAGCCAGAAGTCTGTAACAGAGCATTACTTTGTATCTCTGAGGTTGTATCTAATAAATATCCGAAGATAATATATAAATAAGGATCCAAAATTTTGAAATATGTTGTGTCATTCCATGTTCATGTTTATGCGGTGTATCTTTACAATACTTCTTTATGCTTCATAAGTTCCATATGATGTGTCTGTTCATGAATTCTTTTCGCAACTCAAGTAGCTTCAATTCCCGTATGTATGAGCTTAGACCTATTCTGTAGTTAGATGTCTTGTGCAAGATCATGGTGAATCTTGAAGGTTATGTGAACCCACCTAAGTATTATCCTTGCCCTTCCCTATCCTTCTGTCTTAGCCGTGCTTCGGGTGGGACTTCTTCTCTTCGAAGGAGATGAAAATGCCAACGCTCTAGACTACATGGTACCTTTTTTTGGTAACCTGAGAAGAACCCTTTCTTGATCAATTATGCGCCAACAAACATAGTGAAACTTGGAGAGAATGAGTCTGCCCTAGGGAATGGATGTCCAGACTATTTCCTATGGAAATGACTGTCCTGTACCAACCTCCAAAATGGACCATTCTTCAAAACTTCTCACAATTGTGAACTTCGAAAGAATGACTGCCCGACGAGGTGAACCATTCTACTTGACCACTACTCAGAGTGACTTCCAAGAAGAATGAATGTCCTAGACCATTCCCCCACATTGGCCACAAATGGAATCACTGTCTATGGTACATCATCAATATATCGAACCATTTTCATTATGAAAATGACTATCCGATCTGGACTATTTTCTGAACTGGAAAATGCCTCTTCGTCAGAAATCTCGAACCACTTTTCGGACTGGAAAGGAACTACCCAACCTGGACTATTTTTTGAACTGGAAAAATGACTGTTCATAAATCAATAAAATATCAGTGCTCCCTCCCAACCTAGGAGTAGTCTCTTCCTTTTTCAATAGGGAAGTTGTATCCATGAGCCCCTGCTTGTCCCTTAATTATGAAATCTTTTCATCTTGGACAAAGGATTCACCAAAATATCTGCTATCTGCTCATCTATGGAGATATACTAGAGAAACAATTCTCCCCTATGGTATTTATCACACATAATATAATGCTTGATCTCAATGGAACATCAAGTTCTCTGAAATATTTACATATCTTTGATCATCATAATATATCATGGTTGAATTCAACACCTGATCAGTCAGTTCATAAACCAACTTACAGAGCCACACTACTGCTATACAAGTATAAAAAACTGCTATATACTCTACTTCTGCAGTGCTGAGTGCAACATACTTCTGTTTCCTGCTGGCCCATGACATCATGAAAAAGCTCAAACTGAAACATATCCAAGTAGCACTTCTTCTGTCATCTGCACTCCCTGCCCAATCTGAATTGATACATCCATGCAACTCTATACCATAAATTAAACGTCCCACAAAAAAAACATCTGACTGAGTATTCTCCAAATACATTAACGAGCCAATAAATTTGCCGATACAGAGATGGGTCTACTGGATTAGAGTCTCTCAACTTATTCAGATCTATCATCATGGGAGTTTTCCATGGATTTGCAATCCATCATCCCAGACTTCTGAAGAACCATTTCAATATGCTTCCTCTGTCATAGGAGTTTTCACAATGCTTTTGTTGTACATGAGAGGCTCTGCACCAAGTTTGCTTGAATCCATACAAGGTCTTCTTCCATCTACATACAATTGTTTCTTTTTGGTATACCTAAAAACCTTGAGGTTGCTCTACATATGCTTTTTCTTCAATTACTCTATTTGAGAAGAACAATATTTACATTCATCTGATGCAAACTCCAACCCATGGATATTGCAAGAGATATAATGGCTCAAGTAGAGGTATATCTGGTTACTAAAACAAGTTGTCATCATAGTCTTCTCCCTTCTACCAGGAGAACCCTCTAGCCCCGAGTCTCACCTAGTACCTATCAATGCTTAAGTCTTTTTCACAATTTCTCACATACATTGTTCTTCATCACAACTTCCTTCCATTCCTTCTGCTTGACTACTTTTAGTGGGTTCAAACTGGTTCAATTGGTTGTTCTAAATTTTCTTTCTTTCTTGGAATCTTCATGTTCTTCCTTATTTTTATCTTCAATGTTGGAGTCCATGGAATCTTCTATAGGTTACATTCCCTTCTTTCCTGAAGGCTCCAACCATCTGCCATAGGAACATAAATGAGATGGACAACCAAGGATATTCAAGGATTCTTTTTAAAGAAAACTTCTTCTAGAGTCAAACTGAATACATGCTTCTTATCATGGCTGCTACTTCCAATGAATAATATGGAAAGATACTTCATGGTATTCACAAATTCTTCAATGGATCATATAGTTGGGGATTAGCTTCCTCCTAATCCCAACTTCATTCCTGAATGAGAAATATGCATGCTCTTCTTTTGGAATTCTATGATCATCTCCCTCCATCTGAGAGAGTCCATGCTTTCATTTGATACATCTCTCTTTGCTTTCTACAAAGTGTCACAAGCATGTTTTGGTTTCCTTTTTATTTCTAACTTCCTTTGAGTTTGGCTCCTCTGAGTCTCTTTAAGTTTATTTCTAATTGTTCTAATTGTTTCTCATCTGGCAGTTGTGTCATCCTTATAAAATTCTTCTATGACAACTTCCACAAGGATTGTTCATCAAACATATTTCACAAGGGTACCTGCCCGAAACAAGAGCAACAAGAACAAACAAGAATATCTATCTAGAGGAGATGTCAGTTCAACTTGAGAAAAACTATAATAAGCATCTATATCAATAGTATTCATATGAAACCGAGTATTCATTGCACTGCTATGGAGGGTGAACTTGTTCTTCTGAATGCATTGAATCCAAGATTACAGCTTGGACAATATCTCTGGTACTTTCCCTACAAACAAACTCATGTTTTGCTAGATGATATAACTTAGATAGCATATACAAGTGTATACCTTTGAAACCTTGTAGCATCGTCCAACTTGTCTTCCAATATGAAACTAGATACCATATTGACAAGAAGAGATGAGAAACTCAATCATAAGATTCAATGATTAGAACAAGCTAGAAACTCTAAAATTTCAACTTTGACCACAAAATCAATTTGAGCAAAAGTCAACCTTTGACTTTGACCAGTCAAACTTTGAATTTGAATTTGACCAAAGATTCAAACTTGACGTTTATGCTAGTTGAGAGTACCAAGAGGTGTGCTAGGCTAGGGTGCACTAGGATGTCAAGGAATTAGGTCAAATTATTCACCATAAGTTCCCGAACATAAGGGTTAGGTTTTTTTGCAGTTGCATAATTATAAAACCTAGTTGCAACTGTAACTGATGCCATAACGAGCTTAAAAAATAACTTCCCAATCTATCTTCCAGTCGTTAGACTGTCTAAATATAGTGTGGGCCCATAACCTGTTAGAAATAAAGGGATGTTCTCATTTTTCCATAGACAATATAACAATATTGTCACCCAAACATAGGCACAAAGGCCACCCCCGAGCACCTTAACCTTGACAGATAAAATAATTCCGGTAGCAGACCAATAGCCAACCAAGTCTAGCGCACCTTTCTCCAAGGGTAGCACGTCAAGCAAGAATAACCAGAAACCAAGCATAAAGTCCAAACCATAACCAAAAGAAAGTCCAAACCATAACCAAGATGCCAGTTGCAACAACTGCAACTGCACTCCCTCTCCAAACTTGTGCACCACTATTCCTTATGCAGTTGTGAGAGTGTGTGTGATAAATGAGCTCTAGAGACCTCTATTTATACTGCTTTATCTCACTTGACTGGGCCAAATTCTCTTTCTGGAGTCTAATAACTCAATATTAAATATTCTCTTGAGACGATTTGTCTTCTAGGGTTATTATCCAACGTTTTAGGTTTCTCTTGGTTCCCAGAATATTCTAATCTTGTCAAAGGTTATACATGGAGGTCAATACCTCCATCAACTACCATAATGTGAACACAAATTAATCTCTCAGACCACAAATTTCACCCTCTTCATGATTCGGTCAGAAGGTGAACAAAAGGTCATTGCAACCACTACAACCTCCACCCAAGACCTTTCGATCCAGCATAAGTAGG
The DNA here is from genome assembly GCA_009831015.1 of Picea engelmannii. NCBI lineage: Eukaryota > Viridiplantae > Streptophyta > Pinopsida > Pinales > Pinaceae > Picea > Picea engelmannii. The sequence continues at coordinate 80,345 of ML819392.1, forward strand.
TCAATAATATTGTAGAGGAGCATGAAGATATTTCTTCTTCACCTACAGGGGTTCCTTTGAACTACCATGTCCCACATTCCATTGAATTTGTGCTTGGTTCTCCCTTACCCAATGGTCCAATATATATATGATCCCTTCTAGAGAATGAGAGTCGTCCATATGTTCAACATAGATCTATTGGTCACGACCCTTTTCAAGTGTTCTTAGGGTTCCAACCCTTATCACCCATTGATATAGCTCTTCTTGCTGCATCTTCACCGACATAGTCCTCCCACACTCAAACCAAGGTAGATCATGTAGCGATATTTGTTGTACAGATCCAACACCTCCAAGAACATGTTCATGGCATCCTTCCACATTCTAATTCCAAGTACAAGCAAGACAAATAATTTAGCAAGAGAAGCGACTCACCAAAGTTCAGATTCAACAAAATTTTTCCCATCTCACGAGGGAACTTGATGCAATGGGGATCACTGCTTCCTAAGGGGGGAGGAATGATCCAAGTGGATCTCGGTGCCATCCACCTTTTCCATTGAATTAACATTTTTGAGCCTGTGGTTTTAATAAACCATGATATTCACCCTTTTGACAGGGAATGTAATTTATGTCATCTCCATTTGTTAATTACAACCATTATGTAATGATTTTCTAGTGGTCTTATGTACATGCCTATAGTGTTAATGCACTGGATCCCATTGGAACTCTGTAGTTAAGAACACTTGGGCTAGAGTAGTACTGGGATGGGTGACTACCCAGAAATTCCTAGTGTTGTACATGCCTATGGCATTTTGTAAACTTAGACCAATTTATCCCACATGCATCATGGAAATTATTCTCCTCTCACTCTCTCATATACATTGGAGGTGAAGGAGGTCCTTTAAGCATGTAATGGAGTGTGATGTAATGCTTATTGTGAATGTGTGTAGTCATCATCTCATTCTCTTAAGAGATAAGACACCACCATTCTATTCAGTTTGTGTTCTACAATATTCTGTTATTCATTAATAGAAGTTGGGTTTCATTGTATTTCCGTGTTCTCTACTATATCTTCATTTGCATCTCATTTCGTTCTCAACATAATCCAGATCACTTTATGAGTTATATTGCATAGTCATGTGAGGTTATGTAAGATATTCATCCACATGAGCGCCTTTGGAATCAGAGAGCACTTATGCATTGGGTTTCCCTTTTCTCGACACCGTGTCTTTCCACCCCTTATTTGCCTTTTTTATTTTTACATATAACCTCTTTTGGGTTTTGACCTTTATTTAGTCCTCTTTAGATATGCATTCATTGCATAGGACTTGGAGTGATGGCGCCATAGCGAGGGGGAATTTCTCATGGTTTATTTCTTTACGTTTCTACTTTTCTTTTCTTTTGCTTTTCCTTTTTTAATTATCTAGTTGCATCAACCTTGAGATTTCTAGCTCCTTCTTCTCATGAGATTATGAAGCATGAATCTATATGTGTGACATAAAACAACCAACCCATGAGTGGGACAATAGAGGGAAAGATGGAGAATGTCATGTATGGATTGGGATATGGATATGCCACCCCTCTCAAATCCCCCAAATAGTAAAACTCTACCCAAGAGTGAGAACACTTATCTAGGAGATGACGATGACCACCAAGGTGAAATAAGGCAAAAGGCACAAATTTAAAGCATCATGGTTCAATATCCGACTCAACCAATGGTGGCTAGTTTCATGAAAAATACATAAGGAATTAACATATAATATGAAGGAATGAAACAAGGTACCTCATGTATGTCAAGCACCATAATCATCAAATGAGAGTGAGATGAGAAAAAATGGGAAGCACCAATGCTCAACTGTTTGAGGAGAACTATGGGTCTCGTTTGTAGGACCATTGTTTGTGGTACAAATCATGGGAGAAAATTCTCCTCTATTTACCCCTAGATGTAAGGGCTTAATACGATTGAGAGAGAGAAGCCTATATTTGTTTTTTTCACCCTAGTGGCCTCATAGCTTGGCTTGGCGGTTGTGCCTATAACAAGTACCTACAGTTGGGTGGAAAATCGTTCTTACAAAACCAGTTCCATAGACCTTCTTTGGTTAAAATACGAGTTCCTTATCATTGTCTATGAATATGTAAAATTTATGTTTGCTATAAAAATCATGCACATTGCATGTTTATTGTGAATGTGCTTGTGATTTCCACTGCATTTTAATTTTCACACATGCACATGCATTTTATTGAATTATGTTTCCTCACAGGAGGCTTAAATTGCTATTATATTGGGCATTTAGACCGTTTGGGGGGGATTTGAAATCTTGTAATCATATCTACCCATACTTTGGTTGGGATTGTTGGATGGGGATGCTACAAATGTCCTTCATTTACCCAATTGATTAGGCATGGAGGTTACCAAAATAGTGAAATGGATATAAGGTTATTATATAGTGGTTCATTCCTTGAAGTTATAATAGTCAGGACAAGCCATTGACAATTTTGGTAAGTTGGGAACTCCCATAGCTTGGCATAATTAGATTATAGGTTACTCTATGGCGTCAAACAATCAGATTAATTATATTATTCAAGTTGGGAAAACTCCAATAGCTAAAAGAATCATGTCTTAATAATAGTCCACACTTAAAGACATTATGGTGTATCACAAATTTACAAGCTTAGCCTACATAGATAAAACAATTTCCAAATAACCATATCATTATTTATTTACATACCTTGATAAAATATATACTAGCTAGGATCAAAACCAAGGTATTACAATACTTTGGAGAAGAGATTAATCAATTGAAATCATAAGAATATTTCTCTTCATTGTCTTTCCAAATTTTGTAACTTCCATCAAATTTTAGGTCATAATGATGAAAGTTTTGTGACTACAAAATATTGGAAGGAAGAAATAAGAAGAATCCAAGGACATATACCCTCACCATGTAGCACCCTCAAATGACATGCCATGAATTTTACACTACCCTTGGAGTCACCAAATGTTAATAAACTTTTTGAGACATTGCGAAGAGATCATAAGGATACATATAAGTAAAGTAAGTGTTGTGTAGATAAATAGGTAAATGGATCAAAGAAGTTTTTTTTTGAAAAGTAATGTTGACTCAAATTAATATATTTAATAATGTGTGTTTCATAATGGCAATTTGTGGTAAAATGGATACAAGTGGCTAGTTTATATGATATTATTATTGATCCATTGGTATATGAACAATACATGTTTTAGATTTGGTGTATGGTAGAAAGTTTTGTGATCCATGTGAATGAGAAGCATAACAATTCTCTGTGATATAGAAGAAGTTTATGTATAATATCTACACCATGTTTTTAAATTCCATGGCCTTATGGGTAGTTTCACAGTCTAATATTTTGTAAATTCCATGACCTTATGGGTAGTTTCATAGTCTAATGTTTGGAATGCTTCTTCTTTATTTTCATGTATCAATTGTCCATTATACAATACAAGATGACATGGCAATATGCCTTTTAGTGCTGGTTAAACTTTGACTTCATGGGAGTATGTTCATTGGTAAAAGGAATTCGTGTAAGTTTCCATTTATATTGTACCTTTACCTTTGACATTTGTTCACTAAGAAATAACTAGAGTATATGCTCCAAAGGCATATTATTTTGGAAAAGGTCCTCACCTTGAACTCATTCATATTCCTTTTAGAAATCTTAGATATGCTTGCCACATTATTAGATATATAATATGATTTAAATTTAGGGTCACGACCAAGACAAACACCAAATTGGTGTATGAGAATCCCTAAGTCTAGGGAGGTGTACATACTCTACTCCCTCTAGATTTGAACCCGTGACTTCCAAGGAGGAAACATATGTTCTTAACCATTATATGTCAATCAATGTATTCAAGTTCATGGTTATTGTTGCTCCTCTCCCAAGTCCTTCCAACTCAACTATATTCAACTTCATTTTGACACCTTGCTTTATTACCTAGTAAAATAATTTCATTTATGCATGTCCAATACATATCAGACTTGTTGTATTTTTTGCATGTTCATGTTCAAAGAAATCAATCTTATCAACAAATTAATCTTGCAATAGATCTGCCTCTTTGATTATAGCAAAGAGGAGGAGGTCACATGTAGTGGATGAAGTTTGGGGATTCCAAGTCATTTGGAGGATCGAATGGAGCAAAATTTGGAAGAATGAGATCATGGTTTCAATTTTTTTTGGTAAAACAACTTTGTACATTGGTTTTTCATTGTTAGCTCAACATTCTCAGTATGGGAAGATGTTGAATTATTTTCGACAGTATTGCAACCATGTTGAACCAACATAAAAGGTACAACCCTAATGTCGATGTGATGCCACTTATCCAACATCTCTAAACACAGTATGTGGCTGCGAGGTAATAGGTGCCATGCCAACAAAATGCTAACATGTACTGTGCTATGTCATCACATTTTGACGTGTAACATGCCACGTGGTAGGTGCCATTATGAAGTTGTGCCCATCACATGGCATGTTACATGTCATACTTTGTTAATGTGGCACATCCCACATGGAAAATACCAAAATTATCTCAACTATGCTTAAGAATCATTTCTACATCGATGCCACATTGTTGTGACATTGGTTCACCAACGTCTAAGGATACTATACTTAAAATAAAATGTAGCACTTGATAATATTTCAACATTGCAATTTTAATTCCATGTTAGGGGCATCAATTAACTGACGTCTTCATCAACGCCACGCCACTTGAACGTTAGGTAACTAATTTCAATTGTTACTACATTTTAAAAAAGTGTAGAGACTCATGCTAATTCGACATTATGACGTCGAAGAGATGTTTGTTATATGTCTTTTAGATACTCTTAATGAAAAAAGAAGTGTGCATGATATTGCTAAGGAAACAATTAGCTAACATTTGTATTGTAAATGTTCAACGCTATATACCCAATACTTAGTTGACACTAAGTCAAGTAATGGTTTGACATGAAATTGATGTGTGGCATTGATTTCAAGTAAAAAAAGGTCCTTAAATGTAGTGTGTATCTAGGGTCATACTACTTTGTAGTTAAATATTTTAAGGGAGTGATTGTAATGTCAAGGGTCATGGGGGTTAGAGGATATAGTGTGTGTTACCCCCCATCCTAGGGGTAACTAAGGAGATGGTGTCTTGAGGCTCGTAGGTAGAAGACATGAAGTGCCAATATCTAGATGACCAATTGATCCCACATTAAGCAGACAAAGACCCTCCTCTCCACCACACGTCACCATTCATCGTCAACAACATAGCAACGCCTGCCACACCAGCCTAGCCCAGAAAGGACAACATGTCTTGCTTCATGAGGTAACACGTCCGATCTCATGGTAAGTGTAATTTTAATAATTGAAGCATTTGAGCATGTTGCAAAGGGTCCTTTCTTGATTATAGACCATTTGCTTAGAAATTATACCTTTTTCCTTATTTCACCTTGATGGTTGTTATGGTTTCCTAGTAAGTGGGTCACCCTAGGGGAAATAGTTGCTACTGGGGTGTCTCTTTGAAGGGTCGTCATGCCATTACCACTCATACTTGCCACTTTCCACACCTCTTCCCCTTTGTTTCCTCATATTTTGGGTTTTTGGGTTCATTGACCCCTACAAAGGCTTGCACCTCACTTCATGGGAAGAAGGGGATAAAGGCCCAGAGGTGTTGTAGATGGAAAAAGTAAAAAAAAAAAAATAATCCTTATACATGCTCACCCTTATGTCTTGAGAGAAATGAAACACTTCGCCATAAAAATGAGGACCTTTAAAAGAAAAATGAATAAGATTGTCCTACTTGATGGGGGAATACATTGCGATGTATTTTAATTTCCAGTCCATATGGCACTCAATGCCTTTTAAATTCAAGTGGAATTGCAGTGCTCCTTTTATTTATTTTCACATAACACTCAATGTTTAGACCATAAAAATGAAATTAAAATAAAGTGCTTGGAAAAATGTTCCATTGCAAACGAAAGGGATGCAACACAGCCTTCACAAAGGCACCCATAAATGAGACAATATGAGCCCTTGATATGTCAGGAACTCCATGCCCAAAAGTCCTACCCCCATCCACCTCATATTAACTCCATGACCTAGAGAGGGTCTTCTTCGGAAAGACTCCTTGACTTGGGGATTGGCCTACCCAATAGGGAACCATGACAACCCTCCCATACCTAAATTTGGAAAAGTTTGTAAGGTCTTTGATCATTTTGTTTAGTTTTAAAAGGGGGGATTTAATGCACATGTTTGGGTGGTTATTTTATTAAATGTAGCTTAATTGGCATGATACATGTGACTTGTGGACCCTTGGAGGGCATATTTTCTTGTCTTTGCAGGACCTTTCCTAGTGAGAGATATTCATAGAGGAGCTAAGCCACTTGGGCCTTCATAGGGGCTTGAAATTGCATTGGTTGGATGTAGCACCCTACTCATTGGAGACCTTGGATGATGAACGTTGCACTTGGGAAGGTGAATTTAGCACTTGAACGATTCTTGGAACCATGAGGAGAGGATGACATCACCCCTCTATGGCCGAACATCCCTCTTCGGAGGCATGATGTCACATTTTGATGGAATATTTGGCATGTTTGGAAAATTTGGTGATATTGTAGGCTTAAATCCCCATTCTATTGCTTGGTTTGGGAATGATGTTGCACCCTTCTAGCTTGACATCCTAGCCTTTTGTAACACACTTGACCCCTAAATACTCCTTTAAGGGGTGGGACATCATAATTTTGTTTTTCCTAACTATGTCAAATCCTAATTCCAGGATCTCCATTGGCTACTGCTCACCACGAGCTTTCTAGCGGTCGCCACCACACTAAAATCTGAGTTTTGGTTCACAAGTTTTTGCCTCCTGAAGATATTCATACATTATTAGTCAAGGGCCACGTAACATCCACCTATACATATCATCTAGATTTCCACAATGCCCCAGAACTCCCAACTCTCCTGTATCTATGGTGGAGATCAATTCCCCATTAAATCCGACGATGGATCTTCCTCTTGGTTAAGGCATGCGCCTAAGGATAATTCAATGTTCAGCGCTGAGCGCCCCTTTGTTGTCTACACATGAGACCTCCTGGAGTCCCAAAATGTCTCCACGTGGCCTCAACCATTTAGTGATCGATGCTCGATGTTCTACGTTGAACGTTGATGTTCGAGATTCAACGTTATACGTTGAATGTCGACGTTTGGCGTTCAATGTTCTATGTTGAACGTCCCTCTATGATACTACATCCCAAATATTTTGAACTCTCGAAGTCCCAGACTCCCAGAGTCCCGGTCGCATCAACAACCATGCTGGCTAGGCGGGCACAAACCAGAGGCTGACACGTTGCAAGGTCTAGGGGTAACACGTGTCTTCATCAGGGGGTGACATATGTCACACACTAATAGGCATAAGGGGTCTGAAATACCCCATATCCCGATGACACGTGGCACCTTAGTTGCGGGTCCACGTCACCCTGGATGACGTCAGTGAGCCACGCAAACCCTAGACAAACAATCTTCTAACGTCCTTCATATCTCACGGTCGAGATCTGTCCATGTAGATCCATAGATATACGGTTCTCATTTCTTCATAAATCTGGGCTTCAAAGATTATCATCTGAGGAAATCTTGAGTCCCCTGGAGTGCCAAGTCTCTGGACTAAAGGATCTAGCGCCACACGTCCCCTGTATATCGACGGATGGGATTTACTCCGCTGGTTGCGACTTCAAGAGTCTTAAGACTTTGAAGACTCTCGTCCAAATTCCTCCGGAGTGTCAAACCTCCGGACCCTGGAATCTCCTACCACATGTCCTCCACCCATGGCAACGCCATCACTCGACACATGGATCCCTACGTGATCTCGACGTGACAGACACATTCCCTCGATCGAATGGTTGAGAGGGGTCCCGAAGGATCCATAGATCTAGGGTCCACATTACTTCGCTACTCTGAACTTCGAGGGTTTTGATGTTACAACACCCCGGTCCTCCCAAAGCGGTCAACGCCAGGCTGACTATATCGTAGATCCACCGGCTGGAATAATTTCTGGGCATCCTTAGATCTACGACCCAGATTAATTTTGGGCTCCGAGACTTCAGAGGATCCATCTCCCTTATGATGAATACCAAAATCTCTGAACTCGCAAAGACTGAAGGAGTCGAGGAGTTAACACCTGCACTCCTTCTCCAAATCCAACGGTCGTGACAAACCTTGGATCCTCCTTAATGGATCTCACCCACTCGTCTTCCAAATGAAAGAATCTTCCCTTTCGAGACTTAAATCTCGCTATCCTTCCTGAGTTTCTTTAGTTATGAAAGGCTTAGGTGCTTTGCATTCTTTCTCCTAAGCTTAAAAGACTCCTTCTCCCAGGAGACTCAAAAAAACTAGGAGTGTTGACATGCATACGGGAAACTATGCCCAAGGTTGACGAACTCACAATTCATTTGCTTAAAATTGAGCCACTACAGAGCTCGAGAATTTACGTGTACAAACCATTTAGTTCCTTACTTGCTTAAATACATGATCAGACAAAGATAAAGGGACACAGTCTAATCATCAAGAAAACATGCACATACTTGAAACATTCATACGATATCCAACTTTAATTTACAGTTACAGTTCGATTACACAGGATATGAGAATACTTATCTATTACAGGTTGCATCCAACTAACTGACTGTGGGTGTGCGCCTTTCCACACAACCATAGGCTTAGAGGAATTCACTCTTAGCACTCTAGCCACCCCCGTGCCAGGCCATGATATCACTAGGGAACTTATGCCATTTCTCAGAGATCCTCTTTTCGTCACAACAACCTGGAAGGTTTATCAGATGCTTCCTCAACATCAAACTCACGATCTTTCTCTTTCCTTATTCATATCTAGGTCACACATTCCCCTCTATGAATGTGTTCTTGTTTGGTGTCTCTCCTCTTCTTCTTCCTTCTCTTTTTCTCTCTTTTTTATATATATCATTTTCCCAGGATGGTTCTCAACCTATCCTGTTCCTTCTGTCAGAAGGAAACTTGGGTCATCCTGGTCTGCCAGACCTTGCAGTACTTCGGGATGACATTCTTTAGTCAGACCATGCTTCCATTCATGGGGGTGGTTTAGTATTCAACCACCAGTCCTTCCTTCATTAACATATTCTTCCCCTTGGGATCCATAGGGGGTTTATCATTCCCAACAAGGGGAAATTCAGGGTCATTTGACATAATGAACCCGCTCTTATAGTTTTCCCATTCTTTCCTCTAGTGATATCATGGCTAGTACTTCAAGGCGTCACCCCCACAATCAATCATTGGAAATCTAAAAAATAATACATTTACATCGTTCACATGCCTTAGCATGGTAATCATAATCAACGATTAATTACAAGCTGGGGGAAACATGGGTGTTACAATCCCCTTCCCCTTAAAAGGAACACTGTCCTCGATGTTCTTTCTCAATAACACCTGTCATGCCTTTGTCATTCAACTGCTTTAGAAATATTGATTCTCTTCCTGGGTCAAGTCTTTTCACACTCTTGTCCTTTGTCACCTGCCTTCAATAATCTTGGACAACAAGCATATTAACCACAATTTCATGCGAAAACATTTTATTGTTGTGAAAAATTCAAAAGGAAAATTTCATAACTTAGCACAATACTCATCTGTGTAGTTCGTGTATTCTTATCCACACAAATTTCTTGTTTTCTTAGCTCACTGTTTTTTTTGGACATACCCATTGTGTGCATGATCCCAATCGATAGTGTAGGAGAATTGTCAAGGCCCTTCTTCCTTGCGGTCACTCACCCTCCAGGACCAAGATCAAGCATCCCCTTCTCTACTATACAATTCCTCGAGTGATCCATCTTGCCTTGCCAAGGATTTCTCAGGTGATCCCTAAATTGGTCATTGTACCCATGGTACTCTTTACTCATGCATTTTCTTGCAAGGATTATAACTCATCCTTGACCAGCATAGAATTCCTCTCTTTATTGTTCAGATTCCTCCTTCCTGAATCTTACCCTTCTTGGGTAGCAATGGCATACACCAACCAACCAAAATTATTTGCATATCATTAGGATAATGAAATTGTTTCAGAAGGGATTCCTACCAATTCCCTTCATAGCTCATGCCACATAGGTTTGAAAATTATTATACCTGCTCTGGCTGCTAGCACCCTCCCGGATATTACCTCATCAATGGTGCTTTGTGGGGACTTTTAAAGTCCCTTCAACAATCTTTTAACAATAACCTTCTCATAGTTATCCTTTGCTTGAGGCTTTCCATCATTGGCAATTGTCTTTCCAAACAACTCCAATTCCTTTCTACAGATGTCATCCATCATAAATATATATTAGTTGTTAGGTAAAATAAAAATGCATATATCATAGCATTTTAGTCAATAAATGTTTTTTAGATATTTACTTGCATATCTTTATGCACTTCATTACATTATTCTTAATGTTTTCATGAGTGCAACATACCAATTCTCAATTGTTTCTACAATCATACAACCATCATCGCTATGGTGTCAAACATTTACCTTTCATCAGCACACCAATTTCTCATCCTAGGATGTATTATGTATGGGATAATAGTGGGTAGGATTATAAGTGTATGTAGGGGGGTTATTAGGTTTGATGATCAATGTCGCCATCGAGAAAAGCATGTTCGGGGCCATGTTTGTGACCATGAAAGTTTTCTAAGGGGTATTATCACATCAATGGTCATAGGGGTTGGGTAGTATACTATGTAAGGGGTTAGAGGGGTTAGTGTTTATCAATATATGAACATATAGAAAAATAATGATTAGGTTTATAAGTGTGTGCAGGGTGGTTAGCGTGTTCGAGGGTGATTATAGTTAAGGGGAAATGTGTGTCTAGGGTGATATTACTTAGTGGTTAAATTGATTTAGGGGCCGGTTTTTATGTCAGGGTTCATAGGGGGTAGCAGGTATAATGTGTAAGGGGTTATAGGTGCTAATATGTTAGCAGGGACATAATGTGGTTAAATCCATATAGATAGGGGTCCAAGTTCATGTAGAGGGCTACTAGGTTTGAGTGTCATTACAGTTTTTGGAAAATGTGTGTATGGGTTAATATTGATGAGGGGTAAATGTTTTTTCTAAGTGTGTGTAAAGGGAGGGTTAGTGGGTTTGAAGGTAATTGTGGTTATGGAGAGATGCATGTCCGGGTTGGTATTATTTGGAGGTTAAATTGTTTTAGGATGGAATTGTCACATCGAGCATTATAAGGGTTAGGAAGTATAATGTGTAGGGGATTATATAGGTTAGTGTGTATGTTTATATAATGTGTCCAAGCTAATAGTGGGTAGGGATGTAAGTTTTTCAATGGGGTTTTGTGGGTTATTGTGGTTATGGGGCATTGTGTGTCTTGGGTCCTATTAGTGAGGGGTTAAAGTAGTTTGAGGGGTGATTGTACTGTCATGGATCATATAGGTTAAGAGATTTAATTCATAAAGGATTAGAGGGGCTAATATCTATGGAGTTGTCGTGTTAGGGATAATAATGGTTCGACTTATAATCAAGTGTAAGGGGATAGTGGGTTTACTAGGGGTTATTTCAGTTATGGAGCAATGTGTTTCTAGGGTGGTATTGTTTAGAAGAGGTGTCTTTTGAGGCAATTATCATGCTAGGTTTTATTAGTTGTTGGGGGTATAATGTGAAACATTTTAGAGGGTTCATTGTGTCTGGGGACATGTTGTGTCTGAGACCATAATGGGTAGGGGAACTCTAAGTGTGGGTATGGTGTTTGTGGATTTGGGGTCATTGCATCTATGGGGAAATGTGTGTTTGAAGTCCCATTGGTCAATGGTTATAGTTTTTTAAGGTCATGTTGGGATTTATAATGGTTAGGGAGTATATACTTGTGTAAAGGGTTAGAGTGTTAATTGGGTTTAGGGTCGTAGTGTGTCCAATTGGGGCACAATGGTCAAGGGTATAAGTGTGTGTAAAGTAGGTTAGTAGGTTTTGGGGTCATTGAAGTTATGGGTAAATGTGTGTATGAAGTCAGACTTGTCAAGGGTTAAAGCATTTTCATAGTGATTTCCATTTCAAGGTTCATAGGGGTTAAGGGGTATATTATGCAATGAGTTAAAGGGGACAATATGTATGGGAATGTAGCGTAGCCAAGCTAATAATGGATACATGTCTAAGTGTGTGGTGGGGATTAGTGGGTTTGAGTTGAATCATTGTATCTATGGGGCTACATTTGTTTGGGGTCATATTATTTAGGAGTTAAAGTGTTTTAGGGGAAATTGTTAGGGTGTTATAAATAAAGTTTATAATAAAAATATTTCATGTTGGAATTATGTAAAATATATACAATGATGATTTTATAATTACATGAATGAGGGTGTATGAAATTTATATGCTTATGGAGACCTTCACGTATAATTGTATCTTTACAAATTGTAACTTTAATGATTACATATTATTTAAATTATACCATAAGTCCTATGTTATGTTATTTTATATTCATAGTATTTCCTCTCCCTTCAAAAATCTTTGTCCTCAATGCATTCTCAAAAGAACGTCTTTGAGCGATTCCCTTTCTAAAGTGTTCTCCCCTATCCTTTTGTCATCAATTATGGAGGATCATTTTGGTTATGGAGCTCTATTTGAATGATTTTAAGGTTTGTTTGTAACTTGATTATAATTCTTTAAAGTTTATATGTTTCATCTCTTAATATAATGTTTTGTTGATCACTAGTATGATGCTTGATTTGGCATGTAGATGGATTTTCCTTGACATTTTCTTTCTTAATTAGTTGCAACAAGCCTACCTTATGCCATAATTTTTTTTATCCATACATATGTAAATATTTTCATGATACTTGTGTTGGAAGATTGATTGTTGTCATTGATGTCAACCCTAGTCATGGGTTTTGGACCGCAAGATTGATAAAGGTATTTGGACATGAAGGAAAATGCACATGCATATACAACACCCATGAATGGATAGTATACATCATGCTGT
>ML819392.1:93415-137383 GCA_009831015.1 Picea engelmannii
GCATCTCCCAATTCCTTTGATTTGTTGTCCATGAAAATATTAACTATCATATCCTTGGTAGGATAGAAAAAACATTTGATTTCTTAGTGAATTGATGTTTATGTAGTTATGTGTGCTCCTAGAATCTACTAGTATGGTTACATCCTTATTTTTTTTTGTCTTCTCTCAATTTCAGAAACCTTGGTTGCAAATATATTGTCATGGATGCAAGGAAAATTATAGGTTTGATTTATTCTTTTCTTGAATCCTTATTCTTATCAAAATTATTTAGGTGCGATGGAGTATATTTCACACTAGGTTCTATAGTTTTTGGAAGCAATAATTTTCCTTCCCTTTGAGGTTTCTTAGTGCATGTGATTATAACTAATGATATTTAGGACTTGGTGCCATCATTGTTGGATTTTGACTTGTACCCAATATGATTTCCTTTTTTCAGTATAGGATTTTCACTTCCTTCTCATTAATTATCTTGCAATACTATAGTGACTTTTCTGCACATCAATGACCTGTGACCCATTTATGACCAATTTTATGGCAATTTTCTCCCTTTTTTTGGTCCCTTTCAGAGTGGTGAAATTTGCTGGTGTCAAGTTAGTTTTCTAGATTAAAACAAGTTGTCTTCTTTGATGGTTCAAAAGCTACCCTTTATTGACCAAGGATTTTTCTTTTAATCAACATTGTTTCACTTCTCACCTCATCCACATAATTAGGTTTCCATAGTTTAAGTTCATTGCATTTGGGTATATATGAGCCTGTGATTTCTTGTTGCATGGATTTCCCATTCATGAGTGTATTTTCTCACTGTCCTTGTTTTTTGTAGCTGGGCGAGCCTAACTATCATCTTCTCCATCACCGCGAAACCTATTTAACATGTCATCGATGAACATTTTCTAGTTTAGTGAGAACCCATCACATTTTTGATACCACCACATGAACCAATCATAAGCACCTCCTTCTTTCGAGGTAATGTATTTGATGTAAATATTCCTTCCATTTTGTCAACCCAAATGATGGCCCCTATATTGTCCTTCACATCATATTTCAATCATACCATTTTATTTATTGAAGAACCCCGCTCTATCATGATTTCTTGTGTTATTACGATCTCTTGAGCTACTACTATCTAATAGATTCAATGTTTCTGGTGGGTTTCAAAAATTTAATGAGTTAGCTATAAGCTTGTCTAATCTTTGGAGTATCTGATTAGTCAACACATCATTTTGGGTAATCTTTTCTTTGGCTTCTTTTCTCGATAGCATTCAATTATTCCATCCATTATTGGCTTCCTCTCCTTGCTTAATTATTTTTTCTTCAACTCCTTTTTCTCTTCCTTTTTCTCTTTTTCTATATTCTTAAAACGATTTTTAGTGAGTTTACTTCATCTCTATAATTTTAAACATCCCTTTAGATTTCATTTATGGTTATCATTTCTTACTCCTTTCAGACTATAGTGTCCTTAAATATTATAATTACTTGATTGGACAATAATTGACTATTGGTTGAATCATGTTTGATTGTTGTAAAGTAGCGATGGTTTTTTACAAAGTATGACGATGACTATTAGAAAATTGTAACTATGAGAGAATGTGGTAATGCAAGTGGAGGTGATATGTATGAACAAAGATTGCATCTTACACTAATGAGATATCATGGTGCACATGTGTACAATGTCAGGGTGTGGGGTGTATGATGATGAGATATGGTATATGTATGATAATAGGGTGCAAGGTGTATGCTGACGAGATCTAGTGGTTGTGTGGAGAGCCTTGAATACTATTGGCATAAATGTAAGTATAACCGGTTAACCTAGAGCCCAACGCCTAATCGTTGCTTCTGATACTAATATTATGCATATAGAATAAAATATATAGAAATTGGAACATAAAACTTAAGGTATAATGTGAATCATATGTAAACATTAAAATATACAATTAGACACAATTCATAAAGAGACGATTATATGTGAACGGTAATCATAAAAACAATAAATAATATACACCCTTATTCATGTAATCATCAAATAATATTTAATAAATATTTTTATATAAATCTAACATAAAATATTTTTAAATATAAAATTTATCTATAATATACTTTTTAATCCTATCACTATAATATCCAAATAACATATTATTTACATTTGTTTGGGGTGGCATAGGGAAATACACTATTCTCATTTTTGCTCTCCTAATAATATTTTTATTATGCAAAACTTTTATAATGACATGAATTTTTATAAGCCTATTATTACTAATTAAAACATTTTTAGTTAGTTAAGTCATTTTTTAAAATTATTATTTGTATCATACTTTACATAATTTTTTATTTTATTAAAAAGGTTGGTAATAGTTCTCTCTTTCTATATATATTATAATCTAGCTACTTGTATTAATATGCCACAACCGAGAGTTATAATCAACCCTGCTTGTGGTATGTCGCAAGAGAAACCATGTCCACTATAGGTCAAAATATTGTTGTTTTTACACTAGCATATGTTTGAAAGTATAACATAAAAGCAAGGAGCATAAGCTTATGTTGTACTATATTGCTGAAAAATAAAGAGGGCATTGCATAACAAAAACCATGTGATTTTTAAAAGTGGAATGAACTACTTCTAAGCATCATGTCCTTGAGTTGTGTGTCGGTGTTGGTCTTCATCCAACCAAATAGGGTTTGATGGAGTTATTTTAGAGTTCAGAGTGTTACCATTCCCTTCCTCCATGCCATCTTGATTTTTTGAGTAGACATGAACAATGAATTTCACGTTGAAAAATTTCCTGCATAGGATATCGAGATATCAAATTTTATTTCCATTATATGAAGCGTATGCAGAACATTTTGATATTGGCTTCCTCCTCAAATTATTCGAGATATAAAGGCCTTAGTGAGCTAGTATAACTTTGTTTCCCTAAAACTTTTGGTATCATGCGTCCTAGAATAGCTAAGGTCTGAAAGCCATCAATCAAACTTAGCCTCTATTTGGTCTTTAGAAATTTGTTGTTGTTTATGGATGATAACTTCTTCCATGCTTGCCATTTTTTATTTTGTGATAGCCGAGAATTGAGTATGGTAGGCCTTTTCAGCCCTTAGGGCTTCTATTTGGGCCATCATTTTGTGCTTGAACGTTTGGGTAGGCATCGTTTGTTGCCCTAGAGGTATTTTTTCTTTGGCTAGTCTGCCTTCACTATATTCAAGGTGATTGGTTTTGAAACAAGATGTCATGTTTGGAGGCTGGCGATTAGCTATGGAGGTTGAGGCCACCCTAATTGTATAGGTTGTAACAAAGAATATTTGGGGTGAAAAACACCTCACTAGTGGGTTTTTGGGCCGGGGATGGTAGTGTTCAAAGAGAATGAGTGATAAAGGTCTAAATAGTAAGAGGTAATAGTCATTCCAATCCGATATAGGATAAGAATCACAAAGGTTGAGATAGAGTTAGACCAGGTCGTAACTAGAGAGGGTGAAGTTGGGGAAGTTAGTAGACCAATCCCCACAACCAAAAACCAGACCAATTGGAGTCCCCCCTATACCGTATAACCGAAATTCCATACTAGAGTGTAGATTCAAACTAAAAAAATCAAGACCAAAGGCATTGAATGTTTGATATCCACTACAAACATAAGCTAAAATCTATATAGGAGTATCAAATTACTAACCAACTAAGAGTGCAACTAGATGCAAAAGCCACCTCGTGAACCATCTCCTTTGCTCTTAGAACATGTTTGGTTACTCCTACCAATATGGATTGCTTCCATGATGCACATGACATGGAGTATAAAACAAAAAAAAATCAGTTCTTGCCATGATTATTGTTGGTGTCATCACCTTGGTTCCATAAATCCATAAGGTTCTATCCAAACATTTCCTTTTGCAATCGAAACTCATCACAACCCCAATGCCTTATCTCTCCATCACTTCGATTGTCGTGAATCACTTATGGAGGTTTATCAATGCATGGGAGGTGTTTGGGGGCCACCTATGTAATTCCCCGTTTCACCTGACTATTTTTAGACAACAAACTTATTCTTTGAGGGTGTTTGCTCACAGATGACCCGATTAATTAATACTTGATGAATGCTAGACTTATTATGAATTTATTAAAATGTCAAAATGTGAAAATTATTAATTATGCATTATATCTTGTTGAATAAAACTTATTCATGATCATGATTGTAAATATATTACTAATGAGTTCCTGAGTGTACATGAAACTCAATGACTAGTTGATGCAGGTATCATCAACAAGAACATGGGACTTCAGTCCAAGTCAGGGAGTAATTATGTGATGAATTTTTTAATAAATGATTTAAATTGATTATGGACATTACCGATAAAAATTTGTTCAATGGATGTATGCATAGGGATCATGCTTGGCGTTCCAACTCATAAAAGGAATAACGGGGCTATACAAAACCAAACCAACATAAAAGGGAGGGGTGGAACAACGTCCATGATTCCACTCACTAGCGCTCATTTTGTGGCCAGAGTTGAAGAGTGGGGGAGACTCTTGCTTAGAGTGTTGCACGATGCCGTGAGGGTAGACTGGATCTCAGTCATTCACGAGGTATATAGAGGGGTGCACAATAAGGCATAGGCCTTATTCCTCAGTGCCCAATAGTCTCGTAATAGGGGAAACTATAGGAGTAATATAATATCTGCCAGTTGTGACATATTCCTAATGCTCAAGGTCAAAATCGCTTGAAGGGCATGACACATGGCACCCTTGGAGTACATTAGTACATCCTGGAAGGCATGGAATTCATGGCACCCTTAACCTTTGTTTCTATCAAATTTCTAATATAAGGTGAAACATGTAAGTTAACTAGGGAACAATAATATAATAGATGATAGAGTCATGCTATAAAATTTTGAAAATCAATCTTATGGGAAGAGGGTTAGATGTTTAGTAACCATTAAATTATTCAAAGAGTTCATGGATAATGGAAAGTTAGAATTTAAGCAAAATATAATTAAATAAAGAAAAACAAACAACATGGAAGGGAACTAAAGATGTGCGTGATAATATTAAAAGTGAATAAATAAATAACAATTATTAATTTCATGAGAAATATTTATATAAGGGGATTAATTGGGGAGAATCCTAACTCATTGTGTAAAGGCATTGTCTAAACATTCAACTTTTTGAACTTTTTTACCAGAATCTGGTGAAATAGATCTTGGTGAAATCACCATTTTATGTTGTTTAAATTTCATTTTTGAATGCATAAATGGATTCAGTGTTATAATTTTATAAGTTACAGTTATCTTCTTTAACATTCATTAACAATTGCATGTAATAAGATCACTGAAAGATAAACAATCACATAACACAAGATATATCCTGGGAAACCCTCGTGGGGGAGAAAACCCAACAACCAATTCTTCAATATAGATTCCTTCAACCAGTACAATGTCACATTATAGCTCTCCACAAATAGACCAAGACCAAGACACTGAAGACCAAGAAACCAAGACCTCCTATGCTAGACCTCCTTTGCTATGCTCCAAATACACAAGAGAAGGTGAGTTGTGTGTGTATATAAATGAGAGGAACTTGAACTCTATTTATACACATAACTTGACTCTCGAAAAGATGCAACCCTAAGAGGGGTCGTTTTGACTTTTACAATATGGATAACAATAAAATAATAATTTATTTTGAGCCGATTTATACAATAAGATTACAATAACCTTCTCGAGGTTTGACCAATACAAATACAAAAGAATATCTTTCATAGTTAAATCAAAATATCAACACTCCCTCTTAACTAGGAAGGTATTCTTTGTTTCCACACGAGTTCATGACCATTGATTGTTGAACATATGAATCTATACATCATCAGATATCCATAGTACAACATGACTTCACAACTAATGCATCCAAGGCCTGTGGGTAGCTCTCAAATAACTTCAACATGTCACCATGACATCCACTACCCTGCAATGCATCTATACCTCATCATGTGCACCCCTGTGACTTCACAACCAATGCATCCAAGGCCCGTGTGTAGCTCTCAAATAGCTACAACATGTCCCAAGTCATCCACTAACCTACAATGCATCTGTACCTCATCACTCCCTCTAAAGAGGGACCACACCAAGCTTGTCCCTGAAGTGCTCGAACTTCATCATAGACAATGGCTTGGTCAACACATTTGCAACATGCTCCTCGGTAGTCACGTACTAGATCCTCACTGCTCCCCTTTGCACCATATCCCTGATATAGTGATATCTGATCTTGATATGCTTTGACCAATCATGGAACACCAGATTCTCTTACAACTTCATGCAACTCTAATTGTCACACCAAATGCATGTCACCTCTAGTTTGAGACCAAATAACCCAGACAACAACTTTCGAAGCCACATCGCTTCTCTACATGATGCACATGTTGCCACATATTCAGTCTCATCTGTACTGAGTGCTACACATGATTGCTTCCTACTGCTCCACAAAACCATACTGGAGCCTAGACTAAAGCAATATGCCAAAGTACTCTTCCGATCAGAAATACTGCCGGCCCAATCTAAATCCAAATATCCATATAACCCGAACTCATGGTCTGTCACATACCTAAGATCATAATCCAATGTACCCTTAAGGTACCTTATCACATGTTTTGATGCGACCAAATGAACCTTCCTGGAATGCTATATATATTGACTCAGGGTGTTCACAACAAAACATATATCCGATCTCTTGTTCGTCATGTACATCAATGAACCCACCATCTTCTTGTATAAATTAACATCCAAAGTCTTTGAAGTCGTATCCTGCAACAACTTCAGATTTGATACCATAGGTGTAGCCATTTCCTTGTAATCCAACATCCCAAACCTCTTTAGGATTTCCACAACATACTTCCCTTGATTAAAAAAGATCTCATCCTGTCTCTGCCATACCTCGAGACCCAAAAAGTAATGCATCATCCTAATATATTTCATCTCAAAATCAACAACCCATTTTCTATTACACTCTGAGATGAGATTTTCCACACCTGTTAGAAACATGTCATCCACATACAACAATAATATTACCAGACCATCATCCACAACCTTAAAGTAAAGATTAGGATCTACACTGCTCTTTGTAAATCCTAATATCATTAGAAAACTGTCGATCAGACTTGCCATACCATGCTCTGGGTGCCTTCTTTAATCCATATAAATACTTCTTCAATCTGCACACATGCGTCTCCTTGTCATGTACCTCAAACCCTTGTGGTTGCTCCACATATACTTCCTCTTTTATGTCACCATTGAAGAAGGATATCTTCACATCCATTTGATTTACCTTCCATTTCATTACGACGACCAATGAAAGTATAGCCCTGATCGAGGTATATCTCTCCATGGGAGTGAATGTCTCCTCATAGCCAATTCCCTCCTTCTAAGAGAATCATCGAGTCACAAATCTAGCCTTATACTTTTCAATATTGCCATCAACTGCATGTTTAATTTTGTAGATCCATTTTGAACTCACTATTGATTTCTCCTTCGGTCTATGGACCACATCCCATACATCATTCTTTACTATGGATTGATATTCCTCCCTCATGGAATCCTTCCATACCCTATTTTCTATAGCCTCTTCATAATTGGACGATTATGCATCCATGATATCACACAAACCTACCACATAGCTGGAATACAGTTTTGGCTTCTTACTTTCCTTGAGATATTTTTCTGGGGCACCATATCTTTCTACATCTCTGATGAGCTCCTGTGCCCAAGATGGTCTTCTCTTGCGAAAAGGCATCTCTGTTGGCATCTTCCTATGAATAATCTCTCCCTTTTTGAATAAGGGATATCACTCTGATGCAATGCTGAAGATATATCGCTCATGCTTCCCTTGTGACCAATGCTCCCCCTGTAACTATGCCTTTGTGCTCTTTATTCAAGTATAGGGCTCTTTCCTCCTAGAATCATGGGAAGAAGAATGACTCCCCCTATCTTCTCTGCAATATGAACAATATGCTACCACTATAATTCTGCTGCAAATGCTATTGCTCAGCTGGAACATAGATCAACCCCTCTTTCTATGAGGATCCTTGGACCTGTCCATGCATCAAAATTGTGCCATACCATACATCATGAAGCAAAATATATGTCAACAATGAAATAAAGAATCATGAATAAAAATGTCAACTAGGTACATCCTATACCAAATTGTGTGCCCACCATGCACACCACCCATGTACATCAACCATGTAAATCAACACCATACAATGTGCCATAAGATATCATCAATGGAGTGTATCAACCATATGCCTCTACCAACATGTCAACCATGTTCTTCAAAACAAGTGTCATATCACCAATAATATACCTCTACCATTAACCAAGTGCCACAACCATGAAATGTCTCATGTACCAAAGTATATGCTAATCAAGTAATACCAAAGGTGTACTTTTCGCTAAGTACTTATCATCCAAACATATACCATCTATGAGTGTACATCAACATGTATCACCACTTGTACCAAGCAAGTACTTCAACCATGCACCAATACCACAACAAGTTGAATTCTCATACATGTATGCCAAATCCACCATAAAACACGCACCAATCAAACTGCTAGTAGGTGCCTCTACCAATGTACTAGGAGTGTACCAATCATGCATCAACTATAGATCAAACTATGACTCCTAAATGATGTAAAACATGACTACCTCATTAACTCACCAACCATATGTCCCAATATGTAGCCCATCCATATTCCAAATGCATGCACAAAGTTATCCAACAAGTATGCCGCCAATAATATAAGATATATCAACGAAACTCAAATATGTGCCAGCCATGTACCTCAATAGATCAACCTAAAACTCCATTCACTAAGCATCCAATATGTACTAGAAGTGTGCTTAATGGATCAATGACATTTCTAGCTAACATCATCATGATATATCACATAACCAAGGTGCCATGACTTCACTGTCATAACCAACATTGTTCTTCAACAGAAAATGATTCAATCCATACTTAAGGGTTAGTACCATGCATCCAAGATAGTCTTTCATCACTCAACCATATATCACCATCATACATACAAATATGTATGCCATCATGTAATCATGAGCACCTGCAACAAACCATGTTAGATCCTGTAATAAACAATGTCAGATCCTGCAACACAAGTTATACCATCACATCAAACTACAACCCTTGTACATATCCCTTTTCCCAAGGCTTTACCACATATACGCGGTCTGCTGCACAGACAACTCGCGTATGTACGCGACCTATTCATAGTTCAGCCTACATATGTACACGACTGTTACCACTATAACCCACATATGCTTCTGAAGATGACACACTTAAGCTTCCCTTAAGGCTTCCATTCTGCTCTGGTTGTTCAGTCTTCTTCACCCACTTCTGAAGGTGTCCCTGCTTCTTAGAACTTGAGCTCTAAGCTTCCATCTTTTCAAAAATGTCTCCCTTCCTAACTTCATGTCTTCTTATAGTCATGCTATGTGAAGTCCTCATCATGGGCTTTCTTCTTGTGTTCCAACAATCCTAGGATTTGTGACCAAATCCACTACAACTGTAGCATCTCATGCTGTGACAATGAACAACAATGTGTCCTACTTGATCACATCTCCAACACCTTATGGTGTTATGAAATATTCCATTATCTCTCCTTGCATAAGATCTGCATTCCAAATCTTTGTGACCATATTCATTACATGAATAACATTGACCATGAAAAACACTTTCATACCTTTGCTTTGGTGTCCATCTTCTTTGAGGTGTAAAGATGGCTTCTTGATGTCTTCATTGCTTTGTTCTTTTGAAACTTTCCTTGCCTGGTGTAGATGGTTGACTTGCAACATTGTCTTCATCCTTTGAGAGTGAGGGACTTACCTCATGTTTCTTTGAGGTGCTTGCTTCAGCATGTGTAGCTTTTTTGTTGTATCCAAGACCTGATTTATCATTTGGTGATTTATGACGTTCCAAGATCTCATTCAAGATTTGTGAGATATTCAAGAATTTGTTTGACTTCTTTACTTTCTTTCTAAGATCAACAACTTCAGCTTCTAACTCATGAAATGACTCTTCCTTTTCATTTATTTGATTCTTCAATAGTTCCTCTACCCTTTTGGCTTCTTCAATTTGGGTCTTGAGATGGACAATAATTTCAAGACTTTTGCTAATATCATCATCTATCTTCTTATCTTATTTTACATTCTTTAGTCTTGTGATATCTTCTTCCTTTTCTTCTAATTGAGTCTTATTACTCTCTTCTTGTTCTTTGAGCATTTCCTTTAACTTCAAGATGTGCCTTTGACTCTTCTTAAGAAACTTTTTAGTGTTATCAGAAAGATAGTTATAGTCTATATAGTAATGATAAGATTTGTATTCATATAGACCCCCTTCAAATTTCTTTTGAAGTTTTGATAGTTCTTCTTCTATTCTTTCCATGGGATAACTACCATCAAACTCTACACAAACTATTTCTATATTTTCTTCTTCACTTGTAGAGAAATAGTCAACATCATCACATTTTGAGTTATTGCAATCAAGGGTTTTTGAAGATTCTTTACCTTCATTTGAAATGTCCTTAAGATCTTCCTTTTTGCCAACATCATCACATGATTCTTTACCCTCATTTGAAATGTCTTCAAGATCTTCCTTTTTTCCAACATCGTAACATTTATAAATAATGCAATAAAGAGTTTTTGGAGATCCTTTACCTTCAATAATCTTGATGGAGTTGTCTTCAATATCTTCCTTCTTGCTTTGGTATGTCTCCTCTAGCTTTAGCCATATATCCTTGGCGGAAGTGCATTGTCCCATGTTCTCTTTCATAGGACTTGAGAGTCCACTAAGAATGGTCTTGAGAGCCAATGCGTCATTCTTCTTTCCTTCCCTTTGAGCTGCAAACTTTGACTTGTTCTTCAAAGAAACTGATCCACCAATGACTGCCTTCCAAATACCCACTCCCATTTCCTTCAAATGCACTCTCATTTAGATTCTCCAAGTATAATGGTTTTCCTCATCAAGGATTGGAACTTCATCATCCATTTGTGTGTCCATTGATCTCCTCCAATCTTGTTAAGGATTATAGTGAAGGCCCACTCTGATACCAATTGTTGGACACACCGACTACACTAAGAGGGGGGGGGGGGTGAACAATGTAGGACTCTTTTTACAACAAAACTTCCCTTTCACAAAACTCCTTAGTTAGAAATCACCATTAACTCATTACTTATTGCTGTCATTTAGAACCAGTTAAATGTGAACATATATCAACAATATATCATCAATAAATCATCACTACAAGGAACACAAAGAACACAAGATGTATGTACAATTTTCTTTTTATTACAGACTACAATCCTTGGTTTATCAAAAACAAATGAATAGAGTACAACTCTATAAGAGCACCATCTCTATAATGCGAGACTCAGCTTACATCCTAAGCACCAATTGAGATGAGGCAAAAATCCTCAACATATATCAATATGTCAACAGGTACGTGACTTGTCGGTAGTGCATCACGCATATGTATGCACCCTACCAGTAGTACAACTCAATGTTCACTCCATGGGAGAAAGAGTTAGAGATGCTGGAGGATTGGTTTAACAATCTAGAGCCAGTAGATGACTACAATGAGAAGACAATCATGCATATTTTGGGAGAAGAGAATTTGGCAGAATTGCTCAGAAATTTCAGCCAGGAAGTTGGATAGATGATGACTGCAACACTGAAGCCTGCATCAGAAAATGAAGCAGAATTCTAGTCTGAGGAGCAACTGGAAGAAGATGGAGATGAACCAATAGGAGAACTAGCATAAGCTAACCTATCAGAGGGAGAAGCTGAGCAATAAATAAGTGATGAGACTGTAGAACTGAACTCTGCAGCAGAATGGAAAATCAAGGCCACAAGAAAAGAGGAAAACAACAAGGGGGATCAAGATGATCTACCCATTGCCAAGAAGGAAGTGCAACAGAGAAGACTTCCAGAGAGCCAACCATTGGAACAACTAGACAGGGTGATTGAAGAAATGAGAAAGCTGATGTTGAGGTCAGCACATGAGATTGGCAACAAGGAGAAGCTGAGCAAAAGGAAGCATGCCATAACAACAGGGAAGAAGAAACATCAACAACAAAGCAATGGAGAAGGTGGACAACTCCAGAAGATAGTTTCAGATCTAGGAGGATTTCAACAATAGAGTTGGGAAGCTCATGAGCAGGAGCTCATGAATTTTTTGCAGCAGTGGAGTATGATGCAAGAGCATCGCTCCACGTCAGCAATGTGCCAACCATCCAACACATTCAACGCACATTCATGGAGGAGAGAGACGCCAACCCTACCATTTTACAATTTGAAATTGTAATTAAATGTTTGTAAAGATGGAAGAGCCAAATCCATACCTTTGTGTAGGCTATAGATAGAGTCGCCTTTAATGGTTGACAGGCTGTAGATCTAGATCCGATTCAGACTAGACAACCATTGAATGTAATTCAATGTAATTGATGAGAGTAGGTAGCTTGGAGGGAAAGGCTCAAGAAGACCCTCTTTTGTAAAAATATCTTTGTATCTAGATGCATTAGTTTTTTTGAGATGAATGAGGATGATTAGGCAGATGAGATAGGAAGAAGAAAAAAAGAAGAGAGCCGAGAATCTGTTGCAGTCTGAGATTTTGTACACATTGTAAACAAACATTCTGAGATTAATACAAAGAGCAGTTTTTCCTGCATGAGAATTCTTTATGTGTTTATGAATGAATGTCATTTATGTGTTTATATGCATATGTTGTATATGTATGTTAGGTTCCATCTACAAGGATAGATATGATTCATTATCTATCTGTGAGTTTCAGATTTTAGTTTGGGTTCTTTGTGGCTTCATGCAAGGAGTTGCATGACATCTAAGCTAGTGCAAGAGTGCACATCTAAGTTCTGTGGAATTCAGGAAAGGACGTTCCATGAGGGTGCACCAACAAATATTAGACTCAGGAAGAAGCCTCAAAGTTATTGAATACTCTAGAGGTGAAGACTGTGCAGAGGAAAGCACAGAGAGACATAATCATTGAGGATTCTGTGAAGCTCTACCAGGAGGGCATTGAGCGAGTGCAAAGAGTGCACAAGAAGAACTTTGTTTCAAGTTCAGAGATAAGAGAAGTGTTAAAGAGAATACACTTACAAAGTTACATAATACTCTTTCGGCTCAAAGAAGGAGGGCTTGAGCAGAAGTTGCCAGGAGGGCACTTATATCCCTTCGAGGAGTGAAAGGGACATAGACCTTTGAGGTCCGAGTAGTTGAAGCTTAAGGAGGAAAACAGAGTTGCTGAACACTATGGAGGAAGAACTGTGCAAGGAGTGCACCGGGCCAACACTCAGCTGAAGTGTTGAGAGACATCCAGTTGAAGGCCGGTCGAACACAAGGATAACGCGTAGAGCGAACTATTTCAAGTTCGTAAGCTCAAGAGGAATAGTGCCTTTGCGCACAAAGTTCCAACAGAAAGGCGCAGTAGGCCGAGACACTTCGAGGTCCAAGCCGCATAAAATCTCAGGAGGTTGAGTGTAGAAGTGTGCCAGGAGGGGCACCAAAATTCTTCTAAGGAAGACGCAGAAGGGCCAAGTCCCTTAGAGACAGAGAAAGGTCGAGAAGCTCAGGAGAGGTAGCAAGAAGTTGCACGTAGAGCACAAAGAATGTGTTAGGGCTGAGGTCAAATTTCATCACCAAAGTTCAGGAGGGATATCATTTCCAGAACGAAGGTGAGACCTTTGAACGTTTGAAATATTCCAAGTCAGGAAGAAACCAAAATCTCAGGAGGAGGAATGTCGACAACCATTAGATCAATTGTAGAGGAGGGAATATGGACCGTTGAACCTCATGTCCAGGCACGTAGGAGAGCACACAGGAGGAAACAGATCCGAGCCGTCGGATTTGGAAGCATGTGGACGAACAACCGTTGGATACAGAGGAAGTGAACGAGGTTTAGTCCTTTAGAGTGCATAAGAGGAGAGCCAACTTGTGAAGTCACGAAGTCTCAAAATCATCAGGACCACCCATCAAAAAGGACACATGGTAGAGATCCACGTATGTCGGAATATTTGCAAGGGAAAGAGCCACAACGATCCTAACTATCCATCGGAAGGGATGCATGGCGAGTGATCAGATTTTCACTGACTCATGACTCGAAGAAGTCAAAGGGAAAATTTGTGAAAACTCGCGAAACACGAATTCACGAAAATATCCCAGCCGTTGATCTAGGAGAGATCTGGACTGTTGATTGTCCAGGGAGAATTTTAGAATTTTGGGATTTCGGAGATCGAGAGCAGGGAGGCGAGCGATCTTCCGACTTCTTGAAACATGAAGTCCCTATACAAGAAGGAATAGATATGAGCCGTCAGATATTGAGAGAGCCGTGACCGTTGATTTGGCACTCCGAAATATCGACATTTCAGGGTTCGAGACAGTGGAGGCGAATCACATCGGGAGTTCCCGATATGCGAAATCCTGATGCGCTCAAAGGATTGGTCCCAGGTCATGGAAAATGGTCACATGAGCGGAATAAGTAAAGGAGCTAACATCCGTTAAGCCATATCCGAAGTTTCAGGAGTCAGGAAGTCAGGGTTGGCTCATACATAGAAGTCCTGAAATGCCTTTTGCCTAGGCGTGCGGTCGCAACAGAGGGTCACATCAGGAGAATTTAAGGGAGGAGCTAGGGAACATTAGCCCATTTCGGGATTTTGGGAACTGGAGGAGTCGGGGTGCCTTGCAATGAAAGTCCCGACATCGCGAAATCTGACGCCCCTTTTTAAGTTAAGGCTGTGGTCATCCCGTGGTCATGTGGAGGTGAGGCTCGCGCTTGGTGCTTAGTCACGCGAGAGAGAGTTTCATAAAAGGACCTGTGGATTTGTTTGAGGGATTCCAACAGGGAATCAAAGAGCTAATCCAACTCATAGATTTGAACGATCTAGTGACCGGGAGGTCAGTGGACCCTGCCGAGGTAGGGGGTCTGCATCAACGAGACTCTGATTAACTAGATAGGAGAGATCGAAAGATATATAGAGTATGAAAATGTTCAGGATCCCAATCAGATTCCATTCTCCATGACATAGATAAAGGTTCATGCCGTACTCTGGTGGGATATTCTATAGAAGGACATGGTAGACAACTAACATGAGAAGATTAGAACCTAGAGGAAGATGTCGAGAAAAATGAAAGAGAAATTCCTACCTATTGATTACCAATTTTTTTTTTCTAAGCATGTGAAAAACTTAAGGTAGAAAGAGACATATGTTTGTGAATATACTGAGGAATTTTTCAAATTGTCGCTTAGATCAAGGATAAAGGAATCAAAATATCAAAGCGTGGTGACATATATGAATGGGTTGAAATATCAGATTCAAGATGATATGAGTACACATTAATTTTTTAATTTAGATGAATCCTATCAAGTTTCTTTGAAGTTGGAAGAAAATATTGATATAAGGCTGCAACATAAGTTCGAAGGAAAATGACCTAGAGGCAGGGGAAAAGCAAGTGCTTCTAGAAGCAATGAAAAGGAGGGTGAAGATACCAACAACCAAAATACAAGAGGAGGAAGTGGCACTGGGAGAGGTAGAGTGTTGGCCCTTGACCAAGTTTTGGAGAACTTGGGTGATGTTTGACCAATTTTGGGATTTCGACAGGATGGTCGAAGATGGAGCACCTAGGCGAAGCAGAGATCGCGAGATCTCTCCCCCTTTTTGTGGGATTTTTGGGTTTAGGGTTTATGTAACGGGTATGTGATATCATCCCATGGGTTTACCCATGCTTAGGCCTCTTTTGTAATGTATAAATAAGTATCTAGGTGATGTAAGAAGGAAGGAAGTAAGTCAGTTGTAGGCCGATGGCTTAGTGCATGAATAGTTAGCTTTGTGCATGAATGTGTTGAGGTTTCTAGAGATACGTGCAAGCATTTTGTAGTGATGTGTGTACAGACTATGTAAGGTATTTGTGCTGTGACCTAACTCGGGGAAGGAGGATCTAGCGAGGTGTGCCCAGATCTCCTATCCTATGCGGAGTTGGATCTATGGATCTGTGCATATAAGAAGATTGAAGAAGCTAATAAGAAGAGAAGAAGAGTTGGTGGATGTAGCTCCACGCTGGGGTGAACCACATATATCCTGTTTTGTGGTTGCTTTGTGCGATGTGATTGATATGTTATTGATGTGACTTATGCTTAGTGATGTAATCTTTATGTATGTTAGATGCATCTGATATAGTAGCTTAGTGCTTAATAACATGAAGGAATACTAGATCTAATTTAATGATGTGTGCTGAATGATTAGATGTGCTTAGACCTTGATGAATACTGCACTGTTATGTAATTAGGGTTTTATCTTGCGATGTGAATCATGGTTAAAGACTAATGAATGTTAACTGCTAAGTGCTATGTTAAGTGTTGTAATCACAGATCTTTGTCCCAGCTAGGTTGCAGACATTTGAGTCCTGCAACCCCCCTGCCTCTACCTCGGGTGAGACTTCATCTGCTTCACAGGTGTTTCTGGAAGGGCCAATAGTTAGGGTTTTGTTAGTGGGATGTTGTAGCGTTGATCCTTGGGTCTGCCTCTGTGCCAACAAATGGTTCTGTTGCCGGGACCTAAAACTGTGATTGCTAGGAACTACAGAAAAGAGAAAGCTATGTGCGTAGATCTATTGCTGTAGTGCACAATATTCTACTTGACTTGTGAAGCTCTATGCTAAGAAAGGAACTAGATCTGAAGAAATGAGGATCCTAGAAAGAATTGTTTGTAGGTCCATCACTATGATCCTAGTGCAGAGTACATGAAAGGTTGGGGATCTTTTAAAAGAAAGAGAGGATTGACTCTTTGTTATAGTTGTAGAAGACCGAGACATCTTGCTAAGGAATGCCCTGGTAGAGGTCCTGTTTTCCTTTGTTGTAAAGATACTGGACATGAAGTTTTGGATTGCCCTAGAATGATTTCTAAAGTTGAGAAGATGAAAATGAGACAGGAAAACCAAGAAGAAGGTCAAGAGACTAAGAATATGCTAAAGAACCAGAAATAATCAGAGACTATATTATTGCAGATGAAAGAAACACTGAATGCTCACAAAGACATTAATTTACCACAGATCTTAAAATAGAAACAGTGCATAGAAACAAGAATAGGAGACTTCGACATAGATTGTGTATTGGATGCAGAAACACAGGTGAACATTATGCCAGAAAGTACTTGGGAAATTTTGGGAAAGCCTGCTATGATTCCTTCATTAGGAGGAATATGATTGTTTAAAGGAAAGATGATAACCCTATGTGGAAGACTTACTCATGTACCTATGATTTCTCATGGAACATCGACCGAATAAGAATTCAAGGTCATTAAGTTTGTTGATAACAATGCTCCTTTTGCACTTTTTTTAGGAAGGACTTGGATTGAGAGAGATCAGATCTGAAGGAAAGAAGAAGAGGAAGCTATAGAACAGAAAAAGCTAGAATTAAGGGATTTCATGGCTAGGAGAATAACACGCTTAATGGAAGAATAGGAGGACAAGTCGAAGAAACTGAGGACCATAGACCTAGATATCAAAGTTGAAAGAATGCAAGAAGGCTTAAATAACTTATCCATGCAGAAGAGAAGAGCACTTACTCCAGAAACAGTAAGAGAATAAGTATTACCCTCGAACCCTATGAAATATCCTCGGTAGTGCGAAGTTACTACGCTAAGAAAAGATAAGAACCAAAATGGAAAGAGGAACTCAATAACTCAGATCATAGGGAAGAAGGCCAGAAAGCTCAGTAAGAAGAAAGAAAAGCTAGAAAAATTGCAGGATGTTCCAGTGAGGACTTCGCAGAAGGAAGGCTTACAAAACTTGAACCTCGTTGGAATAGCAGAACATTGCAGACTAGCACTTCACCATGACGAAGCAATATGACCGTTGCAGGTGTCCTGACCATTAGAATGATGCTCCAGAACGACTAGAAACGTAGTTATTGCCGGAAAGATCGCTGTTGGACCATTGGGACCGCGCCATAACGGATGGATTGAGGCATTCTTGCCCATTGGAGGAATCCATTATGATGTTATCTATTTAACCCATCGAATGTCTTACTAGGGACACTTTTGCAAATTATGATTATCCAAGCCCACAAAGAACTAATTGCTTCTGTGCAGTGCTTATTAAGACCTCGCCACCCGTTCTTCTTACCTTGAGTGTTTATCCACCTACCCGAGATATCTGATCTTGAGCATGTATGTCAGATGAACGTAGCGTAGTATAGAAGTATGTGGAGGAGATCCTAATAGCTGAGAAGGTCATGTCTACAGGCACACATGCTTCGTCGATGAGAGGATTGCAAGCATCCCCGTCGACTGCATGTCGATCTAGCCCATCCCAAACTGCGACGGAGAGAAGAAGTAAGCACTGCAACGACCTAGCGAATGCAAATCTCATCCCATCAGTCTTACCTGACTATATCTCGCCTTTGGCTGGCGCGGTTAGCCGTGAAAACGTCCCAAGAGACTTCGACTATACACTGATCACTGCATACCTTCCGAAGGGGATACATGCAGCCAGACTGCAGTTGGGATAGATTCTGAAGCTAAATATCAGTGATTACAAGTTAGGAGATCACAAGAATTATGGAATACTCACACCACATAGATACCTGACAAAAACAATGGGGAAGAAGTCGAAGATAGTCCCCCAACCGTGGACTATGGACATCACGAGATCAACAATCCTGAATGTGATGAAGATACCACACTTCGATAGCCATTAGGAGGTTAACGTGTGCGTTAAACTCATCCTGTCGTGCTACCATGGAGGTTACATGTGTTTGGATAGGCGCATCACTGTAGATCCGATGCTGATCCACCAGATCACTCGATTGAGCATGCAAGGACCATACCCATAGGATTTTTTCCCAAGGAAGGATGCAGACCATGCCCTGGTGCAGAGAATAAAATACACCTATGGTGATGTGGAGAAAGGGAAGCAGGGCTACAAGGTAGCCTCCATCCATAATGGTGCAGTGCACCTAGATTTCCAGTTGATCACTGGTAAGCTTGTCGAGAAGAATAGAACAATGCAGGTCATGGGGTTCATCGTCAACCTCGCAAGAAAGTGTGTTGAAGGATTGCATATGAACTAGGTAAGATACCTCGTCAACTAGTTGGAGCAATATTGTCGTGAAGCATAAGACTAGGGATACGAGTTTCACTTCAGCTGGTTGCTGATTCTTGTTGCCTTCATCGCTTGGGAGATGCCAGAGGGATAGACATTCCCTGAAGTTGATCCATCCAAACCACTAGCCAAAAGGTTCACTACCCTCTGGTATTTGAGCGACAAATAAAAGCAATGACAGTCCAATGCAGTATTCCATACCTACTACTTGCAGCTGAAGAGAGCCATCGAATCCTTCCCTCGCATGACACCTAATACACTTGATAGGTTTAGGCCAATAGAGAAGTTCCACACATACAAACACTTCATTTACATCAGTACACATGGGGATGAACACAAGGAAGAGCTCCAATCCCAATACAAACTCACTGAGGAAGATATGGAGGAAATAACCAAGGAATGACCTACAAAATTCCTTGTACAAGTCGAACAGACATAACTCTCCGACCCCGATCTCATTGGAAGTCCTGTAGTCACTTGGGAAGAGTATGATGGACTAGGCAGTAGCAAGAATAAGAAGAAGGAAGAAGTACAGGAAATGAACAACACATCGAAGGAAACTGCATCAAAGTCACCTGGAGGAGGAGGAGGTGACAAAGTAGACCAAGAAGAGGAGGAAGGGGAAGAATACAAACAGGAACAGGGCGAAGTAAAACCACCTAAAGATCCCCTCACATAGGCTAAAATGTCAAAGAAAAGAAAGGTTTCTCCAAAGAAACCTTCAGCATGGAAGAAGTCAAGAGCCAATAAGCCTCAATTACAGACTGTACTTACGGTAGATGATATTTACCTCATCATTGCAGCTGTGTCAGACACCTTGGAGGATATTTTGCAGCGAAGTGAAGCCAAACATGAGTCAATGTATGACAGGATTGAGGTAGATCTCAAAGGGGTACAACAGGCTCTCTATTCGAGCGACGCAGTGTCTACTGCGTCGTTTCCATCAGGGGGTATAGAAGTAGGAGATGAGCCTTCCCAACTATGTAGATTAGTAGATGCGATAGAGGCTTGCCTTTTTTGCACACAAAAGGAAAAAGAACATGCCATAGAGGCCTTGAAGCAAGCAAAGGAGGAAGCCCTAGAGTAAAGTTGAGTTGTGCAGCAAGAGAAACACGACCTCTAGGCAAAGTTTACAGATGACAGAGAGCAACTTCAGAAAGAAAAATAACAGCTGCTCGCAGAGCAAATGGGAGTTAAAGAAGCAATCACTAGAGCACTTTGCTCTTTGCCGGGATTGGCACAAATGGAAGAGGAAATAGCTGAGATCCAAGTGGGGAAGCTCGCTGAAGCCATTCAACATCTCCAAGATAGAGTTGCATAACTGGAATTACAGGCAGTGCCGAGCACTCCGTAGGAAGTGCAATATCAGAGGGAAGAAACTACTCAGAGCGCAGTCGAAATAATCAAGGCATAGGCATTAGAATGTAAGCAATTGAGTGCTCAAAGTGCACAGACCTATGAGCACCTGACAGAAGACCCGGAGTTAAGAAAATTGGAGGCATAGCTCCAGGAGGCAAAACAACAAGCATCGACAGTGCAAGCACAACTGAAACTACTTTCAGCAGTGGAGAATATGAAAAGGTCACAGGAGGTGCACGCAATTCAACAACAGGTCAATGCCATCCAGTGTAGAGTTATGGAAGTGACCTAGAGACTCCAACCGGTGCAGGATGGAGCCTACACCCTTTTTGAAGAAATTGAAGGGCAAGGTGCACAGCTAGAACAAGTGGTCACCATAGTGGAACAATGCTTGGAAGGACCTTTCACCGAGTTCATCGAGGAGGAAGTCATTCAGGAGTTCATCGAGCATGAGGCTTTGGCGAAGCAACAAGTCCAAGCAACTCGATCCAAGCTCGAGGCATTCGAAGCAAAGTTGCCCAGATCATAGTGACTCGGGATGAGTCACAGGTGAGTGTTGGGGTTCTTTTGTCCCTTTACCAAGTTTTGGAGAACTTGGGTCATGTTTGACCAATTTTTGGACTTCGATAGGCTGGTTGAAGATGGAGCGCCCAGGCAAAGTGGATATCACGGGATCTCGCCTCCTTTTTGCTGGATTTTTGGGTTTAGGGTTTATGTAACAGGTATGGGATATCGGCCCATGGGTTTACCCATGCTTAGGTCTCTTTTGTAATGTATAAATAAGTAGCTAGGTGATGTAAGAAGGAAGACAATAAGTTAGTTGTAAGATGATGGTTTAGTGCATGAATAGTTAGCTTTGTGCATGAATGTGTTGAGGTTTGCAGAGCTAAGTGCAAGCATTTTGTAGTGTTGTGTGTACAGACTGTGTAAGGACTTTGTGCTCTGACCTAACTCGAGGAGGGAGGATCTAGAGAGGTGTGTGCAGATATCCTGTCCTATGCGGAGTTGGATCTATGGCTCTGTGCATGTAAGAATATTGAAGAAGCAAATAAGAAGAGAAGAAGAGTTGGTGGACATAGCCCCACGTTGGGGTGAACCATGTATATCCTGTGTTGTGGTTTCTTTGTGCGATGTGATTGATATGTTATTGATGTGACTTATGCTTAGTGCTATAATATTTATGTATGTTAGATGCATCTGATATAGTATCTTAGTGCTTAATAACATGAAGGAATGCTAGATCTGATTTAATGATGTGTGCTAAATGATTAGATGTGCTTAGACCTTGATGAATACTGCGTTGTTCTATAATTAGGGTTTTATCCTGCGATGTGAATCAGGGTTAAATACTAATGAATGTTAACTGCTAAGTGCTCTGTTAAGTATTGTAATCACATATCTGTGTCCCAGTTAGGTTGCATACACTTGAGTCCTGCAACCCCCCTACCTCTACCTTGGGTGAGACTTCATCTGCTTTGCAGGGGTTGCCGAAAGGGCCAATAGTTAGGGTTTTGTTGGTGGGATGTTGTAGAGTTGAACCCTAGGTATACCCCTATGCCAACATAGAGTATTTGGAAGAGGTAAGTATGCGATCATTTGTTACAGATGCATAATAGAAGGTTACAATGCATCATAATGCCCAGATATGTAGAATACAGGGAGAAGAAATGAGGCCAAAACGTAGGTCACACAGGTAGAAGAGGCAGTGGTTTCTAGTAGCAATGTGGAAGTACTTTATTAGGAGTAGGGGTAAAAATTGATGTTTATAAGAGTGTTAGTTAAGCCTAAGGAAAATACAGTTGAAGAACCTGAATAGAGGAAGAAATGTTTAAAAACTAAGTGCAAAATTCAGGATAAGTGTTGTCATGTTGTCATAGATGGTGGAAGTATAGAAAATATAATATCCACAAAAGTAATGGAGAAGTTAAAATTAAAAATGATTCCACTTCCGGAACTGTATCAGGCATGGTTGAAAAGAGGACAGCAGGTGACCATGACAGAGTAATGCTTGTTAAATTTTGAAATGGGAAAATTTAGTGAGAAGGTATTGTGTGACATAGTAGAGATGGATTCCTGTCATGTACTACTCGGAATGCCATGGAATTTTGATAGAAAAAATTTACATGATGAAAAGAAGAATTCTTATGAATTGTTGAAGGATGGAAAATCGTAAATATTGGAGCCAATGGTAGAGAATGAGTTAAGTGGTAGTGATAACAAAGGAAATAACAACATACATATTTTTAGCGACAGTCACATTATGATGTTCTCAACTAAATAATTTTTGAGAGAGCATAAAAATACCCATTTTTGTTTGGCCTTAATATCGAGACAAGTTCTAAAGACTGAAAAAATGAGCTCTATGCCACCGTAAATTCAACCTTTGTTGAATGAATTTAAATATATTGTGATCTACCGACAGGTTTACCTCCCTTGAGAAGTATATCACATCAAATTGATTTGATACAAGGATCAAGTCTATTGAATAAATATACTTATTGCATGACTCCAATAAAGATTAAGGAAGTGAATAGACAGGTGCAAGAGTTGCTCGATAGAGGAATGATCAAAGAGAGCTTACGTCCCTATGATGTACTGACATAACTTATATATTTTAAACTTGTACAATTATTTAATGCAAACACGTTTTCAACAAAAGAACATAAAATATACAATGGAAAATATACACATTACACATAGATTTTTCCCTTGGAAACCCAAATAGGGAAAACCAACATCATCTATTACTCATCTCATCATACATTTTTTACAATACAATATAGATATAGGATCTCGTAGCATCCAAAACCCTAATCCAATAACCCAGATTAGTCAACAACCCTAATTCCTTAACCATAAATAGAAAACCATCGAAAAAAACCATGTGTCGAAAAACCTCCCGAAAATGGACGCAAAAAAAAAAATTGGGGGTGCTTCCACCGAACCCCCATGTAGAGGAGATCCCACCCCCCCTGTGACCCCCGAGAAAGGGGTTGCTCCGACCCTCACTTACCCCCATGCACGCCAGACACAATGTAGACACTAGTTCTAGTCATGGAAAGAATATAACACATACCCAACATTCTCCCACTTGTTGTTTTCTTTGCGTACAGGGGGTTACAAGGTTACATAGTCAACAATCCAAGGTAGCAGTGTCTATAGATCCTCTACACCAAGAGAAACTCTGAGTGCTCACAGATTTTGTTAATGAATCTGCAACATTATTCAAAGTGTCCACCTTCATCAACAACACCTTCTTTTCTTGAACCATATCTCTCACAAAGTGATATTGAACATAAATATGCTTAGTCTTTGAATGATAAGTTGGGTTCTTCACCAAAAAAATTGCATTATGATTGTCACAATCTATCCTTACATCTTGTTGTACCAACCCAAAAATTGAACACAATCTTCGTAACAATAATTATTCCTTTCTTTCATGCATGGTTGCCATGTATTTAGTTTTTGTAGTTGAAAGTGCCACTACAGACTGTCTTTTGCTCATCCAAATAATTACTCCTCCAAACAGGTTACACATGCCCGCTTGTAGATCTTCTACGATCCATATCTCCAGCCCAATATACATCCAAAAATCCATGTATGTCCAACACTCTGTCCAAACATGGTCTTCCTTGGTAGCACAATCCATAACTAATAGTGCCACACAAATACCTCAAAAATCTCTTTACTATTGTCCAATTCTCCTTCCATGGTTTTGACATATACCTGCTCAAAAATCCCACTGCATTTGCAATGTCTAGTTTAGTACATACCATTTCATACATCAAACTTCCACCCACACTCTCATATAGAACACGAGACATGTCCTCCTCCTCTTCCTGTGCCTTTGGACACTAATCCATAGATAACTTCACACCTACAGGAATAAGGACCCTGACTGGTTTACATTCCTTCATATTAAACCTATGCAATATTGTCTCAACATGTTTTCTCTAATTTAACGAGAGTTTTGTATTTTCCCGATCTCTTTTAATTTTCATGCCCAAAATGAAATTTGCAGCACCAAGATCCTTCATGTCAAATTTAGAGGACAACTGAGTTTTCACATCTTAGATAATCTCCTTGTTGTTTCCTATCAGCAACATGTCATCCACATACAAGACCAAATAAATAAAATGATCACCAATTAATTTGAAATAAACACAATGATCCTCTTTGATTATTGTGAAGCCAAGTCCTAACATATAAGTATCAAATTTTTGATACCACATCCTTGGTGATTGTTTTAAACCATACAAGGACTTTTTTAGCTTGCATACCATCTCCTTCTTTCCCTTCACAACAACCCCTTTTGGTTTCTTTAGTAGATTTCTTCTTTCATATTCCCATGTAGGAATGTTTTCTTCACATCCATCTGTTCTACCTCAAAATAAAACGCAACAACAACAAATAACATAAATCTAATAGAGGTTAACTTGGGAACAGGAGAAAAAATCTCACTAAAATCAATTCCCTCAACCTGGGAATAACCCTTTGTTATTAATTGATCTTTGTATTTCTCCACTTTTCCATTTGCATTTAGTTTCTTTTTAAATACCCATTTGTTTCTAATGGAATTTATTTCAGTCGGAAACTCCACTAGATCCCAAGCCTCATTCTTATCTAAGGCTGCCATTTCTTCATCCATGGCCTTTTTCCATAGTTTTCCATCCTATGAATCCATTTCCTCCCTAACAATTCTATGATCACCATTGATAATAGAAAAAGACAAATTTGAATGGAAATAAGGTGGAGTATACCTTCCCGATATCCTTTTTCCCAAACCGATCTCCTCAATACTGGAGTATGAGGATCTTCTTCTTCTGATTCATGTTCTTATTTAGAGTATGATTCATCATCATTTAACTCAAACTCTTTCTTCTCTAGTTCTTCCTTACTTGCTAGGACTTCCTGTCTGACAACATCTTTCATTTCTCTAAATATCACATCTCGGCTATGCACATTTCTTTTTGACCCCTCGGGAAAGGGGGAGATTTTCCCCCATATAACCCCACAGAGGGGGGCCTAGTAGCCCCCCCTCTTACCCCCTGCATGTCTGATGCAATGTAGACACTAGTTCTAGTCGTGCAAAGAATATAACATACCCAACATTACTAACACCCAAGAAATGGGGTGAATTGAGAATGCGTATCAATTAATGAGCTATCAACAAGATTACTATTAAGTACAAATTTTCTTTACCAAGGATGGATGACCTCATGGACTATTTAAGTGGGTACAAGTGCTCTTCAAATATCAATTTGAAGAGTGGGTATCATCAGATTCAAATAAGGGAAGGTGACGAATGGAAGACAACGTTCAAGTCAAAGGATGGACTATTTGAGTGGTTAGTCATGTCATTTGGGTTAACCAATGCCCCTAGCACATTTATGAGAGTTATGAATGAAGTATTGAAACCATTTTTGGGAAATTTTGTTGTCATGTACCTAGATTGCATTTTGATTTTCAGTAAAACCAAAGAAGAACACCTTATTCATGTTGGAGAAATTTCTATTTTCGACACACTATTTCAGTGGGAGTTAACTGACTAGTTCTATTTTAGAATTTCTAATTTTAGACCATCACTATTATGCATGCATTCCTAAGAAAATCTCATTGCAACTCATTGCTTCTTCGCTTTTCTTAATTATAGGACGTTGTTGCCTATATGAGTGAACATCACTCACTCATTGAACAAATCATAATACACATTGATTCTCATTCTTCATATTCTATCTCTCTACCTTTTCTTGATAATATTTGTTTGTGTATGCTTTAACTAGGTCTCATGTGCAAGTTTCCATGAAACACTAACATGGTATCAGAGCCGAGTTGCTTGGAGCAACCTAGACAAGCCAGAGAAGAGTGAAAGAGGATTTAATTACTGAGTAAACTTGGTTTTTTCCATCGTCGCAACCTATCCCTATCGAAAAGTGCGACCATTGGAATCAACGCAATCTATCCATTGCTAGGGTGTGATGGTCACACTCACACTTAAGAAAAACAATTTTTTCAGTAATCATCGCAACTTATACACAGCCAAGATGCGACATCGTCACACTGTATTCTTCACTAGGGTGTGAAAATTTAGTTTTTCATAATCATCGCACTTTACCCTTCTCTAGGGTGCAATGATTCAACATATTCACACTGTATCCTTCTTTAGGATGCGGCGATTTAGTCTACCCTCTAGAAAATTGGTTTTTTGTAGTAAAATATCCATATCTCGAAATCCACAATCTGGGTCGGCCTGAAATTGTGACCAGAGATGTATAACATATGGATTCTTATGAGCACCAAAAATATACAAAAACCACATTATATTTTAGGAGATATATTTGTTTTATCAAATCTATAGTTGTCATAGAACTGCCTGTCATATCTCGGAATCCACGTTCTGGGTTTTCAGGATCTTTTCAGAATCAATAGTAGGGATGGAGACGATGCAATTTCTTCAATCAAGTTTGGTGATTATACTCACACCGTACAATTATTTTGAATGGAAGTTGAAGGATGCATTCCAACTCAAAACAAAAAGGACTGTATAATTTGACGATGGCGACATATACAGAACCTACATCAATGCTTGAGAAGACCAGATGGGAGAACCGTAAGGATGAGGCCACATGACTACTTCTTGAGTTAATCTACACTGATTTATGGTTTCATGTTGCTGCATGTAATACTCCAAACGAGATCTGGACCACCTTTGAAGGAATCTTTGGAAAGAAGGATGGGATGTGAGGTCATATGCTTGAGGTAGAGTTGACTACCTTAGACCCTAAAAGTTTTGATAATATACATGATTTCTTTACTAAATTTAAATATTTTATATTGATATTGGGTGAATGTGGTATTGACAAGTCTACATAAGAGAAACAACTTATTCTAACAATCTTGGCCAAGCTAGGACCAAAATACACTATATATGTCTCCAATTTCCATTCTAGTAGATGTCTTTTTGGAACAAATTGGAAAATGCCTACGATGACTCAGTTCATTGAGTCTCTCACATGAGAGAAAACAAAACTCATACATATGGGCCTCATCAAGGATCCCAAAGAACATGCACTCACCATGCATGATGGAAAAGGATCATCCAAGTAGAATGGGAAGGATAAACCGAATGAGAAGGAGGGATATTCCAAACCCTTCAAAGATTCTTTAGGTTCCAAAGATTCTTCAAATTCCAAAGGGAAGAAGAATAAGGGAAAGCAGTGCACAAATTGCAATAAAGTGAATCATGAAGAATCCACATGCATGAAGAAACATATCGATCTTATGGCACAATAAATTCATCAAAATAACCTCAGAAAATTCATTCCAGAAGGAGGGAAGAAGCAAAAGGAAGAAGATCGTGCTCCTAAGAAAGGTTATCATCATGCTCTTTTTGCAATTAATTCTTCATTTGATTCATGGATTATAGATTCTAGTGCATCCCATCATATGGCAGCGAAAGATGAAATTTTCTCTTCTTTGATTCCATGCTCAAGACCCCCTATTCTCATGGGGGATGATACTCCAGTAGTAGTAGCAGGAGAAGGGAGAGTGGATCTCCACAATGGAAATTGTGAGAATGTTTTACATGTTCCAAATATTTCTATGAATCTTCTCTCATTTTATCAGATTACTCAGAAAGGTAAAAGGGTTGAATTTACATCAGATTCAGTTTCAGTAATTGACATGCATGACAATTCCATCATTGCAATTGGTAGGTGGATCACAAGTCAAGGTTATATACATTCAATAAGTTTTCTGATGATGACTCCTCTTTTCTACTTACACATAAGGAGAGTAGTTTGCATGCACCTCCAGTGCAACATGCATATACTCTGGTGCTTCCATGAGTTTCAGACATCAGAGATGATTCCATACACTTAGATTATTTACATGTAAATAAGCAGGTAGTACAATCAAATAAGAAGCCAACGTTGAAGCTTTAGTAGTTTCCCAAGAAGGCACATTTTACACTTCAGGCAACTGGTATCCTTGGAGGGGATCCATTAGATTTGATGAGGACTTGATCTCAGCACGTGGATCCTTCTCATGTACTTTCAAATTTTGAACCAACAATGACCATGCATTGATATATGGTTCAATTTTCTGATCTGCAACTCTACAATGAGCCCGTGGGCAATCCATTATGGAAAGAAACCATGCAAAAGGAGTATGACTCACTCCTAAAGAATCAAACTTTGCATCTAGTTCCACTTCCACTAGAAAGGAATATTTTTAGGTGCAGATGGGTCCACACGATCAAGAGGTACAAGGATAGATAGGTTACCAAAGGACTTCATCAGATCCATAAATATTTCTACATCTTCACGAAAACTTTCAGCGAGCATAAGTTTCAGACTTTGTAGGATCATCTTGTAGTGAAGAGCAAAGTTGGCCAGCAACTGCCTTTTATTCTTTTGATGCATTGTCTTTTGAGGGGGGGGGGGTTCCCATGTGGTTTTCCCTCTTTCCTCATTTTTATTCAGTGTTCATTAGTTGAATTGTACATGAGTACCTAATATGTCCTAGTAGTCGAGTCTCATTTCCATAGTGATGTTCAGGGGGGTGTTGGAGAAATTTCTATTTTCGACACACTAGTTCAGTGGGAGTTAACTGACTAGTTCTATTTTAGACTTTCTAATTTTAGACCATCACTATTATGCATGTAGTCCTAAGAAAATATCACTACAACTCACTGCTTCTTCGCTTTTCTTAATTATAGGATGTCATTTCCTATATGAGTGAACATAACTCACTCAATGAACAGATCATAATACACATCGATTCTCATTATTCATATTGTATCTCTCTTACTTTTATTGATAAGCTTTGTTTGTGTATGCTTTAGCTAGGTCTCCTATGCAGGTTTCCATGAAACACTGACAAATCATGTGAGAAAGGTGTTACAATAGTTGAGGGAAGATAAATTGTTGATAAATTTGAAAAAATGTATGTTTTTGAAAGAAGAGTTAGTGTACTTGGGATTTGTGATTTCCAATGAAGGCTTGAAGATGGATTTTAGAAAGGGAAAGGCTATTTTGGAGTGGCCAACACCTAAGTGTACATTTTATGTGAGAAGTTTCCATGGTTTGGTGAGCTTCTATATAAAATTTATTTGAAACTTCAGCGAAATTTGTGCACCACTTAATGAATGCGTGAAAAAGGGAATTTTCAAGTGGAAAAAAGCAACCATGAATTAATTTGAGGAATTGAAGAAAAAAGTAACTGAACAACCAATTTTATCACTTCTATATTTCAATAAAGTATTTCAAGTGGACTATGATGTAAGTGGTTTAGTGATTGGAGAAGTTTTGAGCCAAGAAGGAAGGTCAATTGCATTCTTCAGTGAGAAATTAAATGATGCTAAGAAGAAGTACTATGTGTATGTTCAAGATTTGTATGTTATTTTACAAGCCTT
This sequence comes from Picea engelmannii, assembly GCA_009831015.1. Lineage (NCBI taxonomy): Eukaryota > Viridiplantae > Streptophyta > Pinopsida > Pinales > Pinaceae > Picea > Picea engelmannii. The sequence goes on from ML819392.1 coordinate 123,340, forward strand.
GAAGAAATGGTGACATTACTTACTACCAAAGGATTTTGTCTTATTTACTGATCATAAGGCGTTGTAGTACATCAATAGTCAAGGCAAGTTAATTCAAAAGCATTCTAAATGGGTAGAATTTTTGCAAAGTTACTCATTTGTTTTGAAGCATAGGTTTGGAAAGTTGAATAAGGTTGTAGATGCGTTAAGCCGAAGAATAATGTTGTTGAATACTTTGTCAGTTGAAGTTGTTAGCTTGGAATGTATGAAAGATTTGTATGCAAAATACATAAATTTTTCAGAGGCTTGGAAAGCATCCAAAGTGCCTTGGAGCATCGATAGAACATCCTATTTGGTTTTCCACATCCAAAAGGGATTTTTTGTTTAAAAACCAAAGTTTTTTCATTATATTGTGCTCAATGCAGCTGAATCTTGTTAGAGACTTGCATAGGGAAGGTTTGGGTGGACATTTTGGTTTTGATAAGACCACAATATTAGTGAAGGAAAGATACTTTTTGCCTAACAATAAGGACATGAAATTTTTTGTTGAGTGTTGTATAATTTTCCAACTAACAAAAGGAAAGAGTCAAAACACAGGGTTATATACACCATTTTTGGTACTCGAGAGACCATGGGAACATATAAGTATGGACTTCATTTTGGAACTACTTGGGATGTAGAGAGGTTATCATTTCTTGATGGTTGTAGTGGACATGTTTTCAAAGATGGCTCATTTCATACCATGCAAGAAAAGCAATGATGTTACTAATGTGGGTGTTTTAGTTTTTGGAGTGATTGTGAGCTTACATGGACTGCCAAGAAGTATCACTTCCAATAGGGATATGATATTTCTAGGACACTTTTGGAGGATAATTTGGAAGAATATGGGTTCCAAGTTGTTATACAGTTCTGCATATCATCCACAAATGGATGGATAGACAAAGGTGGTTAACCAAAGTCTTGGGAATTTGTTGAGGAGTTTGAGTGGAGAGAAGCCAGGAAAATGGGAATTGGTCTTGGCCCAGGTTGTTTCTCTTACAACGATTCAATTAATAGATATGTGGGAAAGATTCCACTTCAGATTGTTTATGGTAGATCACTAAAAGGAGTTGTTGATTTGGTTAAGTTTCCAAATATGGAAGACAAAAGGAGTGTTGATGCAAGTGAGTTTGCAGAGAGCATACATGAAATGCATGAATAGATTAAGAGGAAACTACAACAAAGTAATACCAGATATAAGAAATGAGTAAACTTGGGAAGAATACAAAGAGTTTTTGAAGAAGGAGTGTCGATAATGGCACATTTAAGGAAAGAAACATCCCCTATAGGTTCATATAGTAAACTCAATTACAAGAAAATTGGACCATGTTGAGTTCTGAAAAAGATTTATGATAATGCATATAAGTTAGAGTTGTTGGAGGATTTTGACATTTTTCAATATTCAATGTGGCCAAATCGTATGGGTTTCATGATGATGGAGAGAATGACGATGAAGGTACCTTGTCTTAATGGAAGAAACAACTACTTATTAAACCAGGCTAAGAATTAGAGAAAATCTTGGTAATTATGGTTAACAAAAGGACCCAAAATAAAGAATATTATGAATATCTAGTTAAGTGGAGAAATAAGGGTTCTGAAGATGCATCATGGGTTTCTAAAAAAGAGCTAGCACACTTACAAGGATCTTCATCCTCTATAGAATATACAATTGTATCCACATGAGCTAGAGCTCATGTTTTCTTACTAGGGATGTCTGATGGATCATCTTTGGCCTTAAGCAATCTGCATCAAACAAAAACATTTCAATTTCAAGATAGTAATTGTAGGGTGAAATAAGTGTTGTAACTCCCATTGTTCTAACACTAGTGCTTCTAGTTCTACAACTCCAATGTTGCAACACCAGTGTTGTAAAACCCATTGTTGCAACACCATTATTATAAATCACATTGTCACAACACCAGTGCTGCAGATCCCTTCGTGTTGCAACTCCAGGCTTGTTGAAATATCGTTAGCATGTTGTGGGTTATGTAATGCCATAACTCCATGTGTCTTGGGAAGAATTTTTGGAATTTGGTGGAAACAAATGCAAGAGGAAATCGATTGGATGGAAAACGGTTGAGAAGTTGGACTGTTGTAACTTCCTAGCTTCCAACTCACATTAGAGGGGAATAAAAAGAAATCATTGAGAAGTGGAATGGAGGAAAATTGTTTGGATTCCAAGAAACGAGAGGAGAAAAANTAGAAAAAATAGAGCAGAGGAAGGGATGCCCAATTTTGGGTTCATAGCATGGAATAATGAACATGCACTCATTCATTGAATCATAATGAGAATTGTTCCATATTCTTTGGTAATGTAATTACATTGTAAGAGACATATTTTGTCTTGTTAATAAATAATATTGAGTCATTGTTTAAATGGTTTTGTCTCTTGTTTCCTTTTCCTATGACTATAAATTCCTCTTGGAATTCTTTAAGTTATTAATTTGTATTAACACTAGTATGTTGGTAGTTGTGCGCTCGGTGGGAAGAAACCTAGTTTTGTACTTGTTTGAGTACATGATCAAGGGTGACTGCATCCGATTGGAAAATACAAAATTTTGAAGCACCTCAATCAACCTCCTAATTCCAACTTGTGAATTTAGTTAGCAATTGAGAGACACTCAGAATCATTTATAGTTGTTATGCATTTATAGGTTTCAAATTTCGATGGTTTGGTAAGAGCATCATCTCTTTCTATGGAATTCCAAAAGTTTGGAATTCCAAAAGTGGGTGTGGATTCACAAATTAATACCTCACTTGGTGAATGCTCTTAAATGGTTGAGAATGCAATCTTTTTCCCACCAATTTCACAAAGAGATTTTAATTCAATGTTTCTAGAACTTTTAGAGATGGAATTTCTTTGTTACAAGGTAAGGCACATTAGTAGGTTCATCTTGTTTTATCTTCAAGAAAATCCTCTCTCTCTGATCTAGTATCTTTGGCCTTAGGTGAGCCGAGATATTATCTAAAATTGAAATGGATCCTTAAGTATTATCAACTTCTCCCCTACTCATCTCACACACTTAGAGCTCTACTTGGAGCTTGAAGAGATAAGGAATAAATAGGATATAGATGCATCAAGACAAGTTGTTCGACCTTCTCTCTTTGCAGAGTTCTTACGGTATTTTTTTCCGGTAATGGGGTCTTTGAATTTATTCAAAATTACTATTTATTAGTGTCATGATGTCATGTTTTTATAGATTTTTGTATTATGGTGGACTAACTCCCTAGAGATTTATTACTCTTTAATACAATTAATGAGAGTACTGACCTTGTGGAATGTCCAAGTCTATAGGATTGTGACTTTTTTCTGTAATCTCTTAGAAGCATAAGCTATGCAATGTCTTTTCAGATCATTTTTCTATTTAATGAACAATTATATATATATTTCAAACCATTTAGAAATATTTGCTAAAAAAAATAGTTATAACACATTGATTTGTGCCAATTTCAATATTTTAGACAATGAAATAAGAAAAAATACATTATTACAACCCAAACTATATGTCAAGGAAAGTATATTAGTTTACATTAAACTGTGAGAGAATAAGTTTATTAGGAAGAAGGTAAGATATTTATAATTGGAAGGACATATGGTAAATTAATTGGATTCATTGGTTAACAACTTGATGGCTAGGGATTTAGAGGATAAACTAGTGTAGTTTCACATTTCTATAAGGGTATACATAGCAAGTCTGGGATACAAAGTGATGTTTTTAATAGATAATCAGAACTGTTGGGGGTAAAAAACCAATTTAGGATTCTTTAAAGGCCAAGATTTTCTTTTGGCTAGCATTGAGTAACAAAGATCCTACTTGGGATATTTTGCAAAGAGAGCTTGGTTGTGACCATGATACTACATCTTATGCAAGTAATATGAAGTAATACGAGGAATACATCTTCACATGATTATTCACTATTTATTTGGTAAATAAGTATGGGAAGAGGATTCATATTTGGTTGGTAATATGGGTTCTTGGGATGGACCTTATTTTGTTGAGAGCTTCAAAAAGTGGATGAAAGGCCCATTTTTAGAAAATCATAGAGATCTCCATATAGCAGTTTATTGGGCACTCTGGATCACAAGAAACCATATTTGTTTTGAAAGCATGTCCTACTCCCCCTTGGAGGTCTATTATAAAATCATATATTCATATGAGGGTATTAAACATGCTCCTATACAATAAAAAACCAATATATATAGGAAAGTTGGAGGTAGATCATTCCAAACCTTGGTGGTTGTTTGATGAGGTTAACCAAGGAAATTTGGGGCTCTATGGAGTTGGAGGTATCATGGCTCTTTCTTCAAATATCAATTACCTATTTAAAGAAATTATAGGCATTGGTTGATCTAGATTTATGAGCGGAACGAAAAGAATAATAGATTGAATACAATAACACAGAGATATTGAGAACAACAACATATATCCAGTGAACAACAAATTCTATTGAATAAGTAAAATAGGCTAAAATTGTAAAACTACATAAATGAAAACAACTTGCTCGAATGGTGGTAGTTATCTCTGAGAAGAGATGTGGCTTCTATGTGCATCCGCCTAAGCATAATGATTACAATGAGGCTCCAAAGGCATTTTTAACATTACTCATGACTGTAAAAACCCTAAACATCCAAAAACCTAACCCTAGGAGATGAAACACCAAAATTTATGTGGGCCCTGATGGGTAAGTTGGTGCCTCAACTTCTTGGGGTCGTAACTTTTGCATACAACCTCTGTTTTAGGCATGTGATATCACGTTTGAAATTTCTTTTCGAGAACTACACATTATGCCGTCAAACTCTAACTATGTCTATAGCTTGACTATGGAAAGCCAAAAAAACATTGTTTAGGGCCCCAAAACGACCTTGGAAGTAAAAAAATATGTACTGACATGAAAATCCAAAATAAGCCAATTGGATTAGGTGGGAGGTCAACATTCTCCACCTGGAAGCTGTGTAGGGATTCATACAACCCTGAAAGTGTAGAACCCACAATTACAAATAATTACAGAAGAACGTGTTGAACTAAAAATTGATAAAAGGAGCCAGTTGGAATAAGTGGGTAGCCACCAATATCCACCTGGATCAGTCCTACCCCCTTAGGAAGCAATGGTCTCCATTGCTTTGAGTTCCCCCATCACGCAAGGAAACTTCTGCTGAATTTGGCCCTGGGTGAGCCACTTTCCTTGGTGTAGGAGTTGTCCTACCTTGACAACCCGATAAATATGGATCCTCTGCTATCAATTGTCCTTGACCTGTGTATCCACTATCTGATCAATGGATGTATGTTCCATGCAGTCAAGTTTGAGCTATTTGGTGTCAATTTTTTTGCGATCCTTGAGGTGTCCAATAATGGTGGAAAATATGGTCGAAGGAGGTCCACATTGAACACTGGGTGCAATCCAAGGATGGGTGGAGTGTTGAGCTCAAACGAATTACTACCCACAACCTTGGTGATAGTGTAAGGCCCATAGCGAAGTGGGAAGAGCTTTCGATGGGTCCCTATAAGGCGCTTTTTATGAAAATGTAACCATACCTCATCTCCCAACCGAAACCGGTGCGGTACCCGGTGTTGATCATGGCATTGCTTGTACTTAGCATTGGCTTTGTGCAAAATCTCATGGACCTGTTGGTGGATGTGATGAATCCACTCAATTAATATGGTGGCTTTTTTGGCCTCAAACTGAACATGGGAAGATTATGCCTATGTGGTTGCAAGAGGTAGTGCAACATCAATGGGACCCAAGGGTTGGAATCCCAGACCCACCTGAAATGGGCTATGGCCAATGGAGCTATGGAGAGTTGTGTTTTAGTTGTGTTGAACATAGGGAAGACTCTCACCCCATGTACATGGATGCTTAGATTTGTACATGCGCAGGATGTGCACAATCATCTGATTGATGAACTTTGTCTGGCCATCGGTTTGGGGGTGGAAAGAAGTGGATTTAGTGAGCTTGGTGTCCAACAATGACCAAATAATCGACCAAAATATGTTGAGGAACCTATTGTTCTGATATGAGGTGATGGTTTGTGGTATCCCAAAATGGACCCACACATGTTTGAAGAAGAGATTGGCATTATCTTCCATTGTGATGCTCTTCTTGCAGGTTGTGATAATGGCCATCTTCGAAAACCGATCAACCAACAGAAATACACCATCATTGTTGTGCTTTGTGAACGAAATGCTAGACATGTAATCCATCGAGATGGATTCACAAGGCCTCTCAGGAGTAGGAAGAGGGGTGTATAAGCCTTACTTCTTGATGGTTGGCTTGACAATGGCACATGAAGTGAAAGATCTGATATACTTGATGACGTCTTGTCGAAGCTTTGGCCAATAAAAATGTCTCTGTAGAACGACCACACTTTTCTCCATGCCAAAATGTCCTGCCATATGACTGTAGTAAGTCTCCCAAATCAACTTTGCATGCTCACTTGTGGGAACACATAGGTGTCCTAGATGGAATAACAGTCTATCTTGGATGTGAAAATCGATGACATTCGCTCATGTACCCAAGATCTGATAGGTGGTGGAGAAGTCAGGGTCACACTGATAAAGTTGGGGCCACTCAGATGCCTCATGCCCATAGGAATGGAGCACTGTGGTGAGTGCAACGACGGGAGAGTGACTGAGGCAGTCAATGACACGATTTGTGCTCCATGTTTTATACTTGATGTTGAGATGGAACTGTTGAAGGTATTTGGACCACTTTTGATGGTGGTCATTCTACAACTTCCCCTATGTCTGTATGAATTGCAAAGGCTTGTTATTAGTGTGGATGATTGTCTCCTTTATGTAATGTTTCCATTGACGACATGATTGCACAATGGAATACATTTATTTTCCATAGGTGGGATATTTCTAGATAGTATCTAAGAGTGTCTCACTATGGTATGCTACAGGATGACCATGTTGAGTGAGAACTATTCCTACAACATAGTCAGAGGCATCAGTCTCAATATCGAATGGTTGTTGCAGATTAGGTAAAGAGAGTACTAGAGTTGAGCACAAGTGATGCTTCAGATCATCAAATTCATGTTGGTGTGTCTTCCCCCATGAAAAATTTTCCTTTCCACCACCCTTGGTTACTTGGTTGAGGGCCCATGCAATATAGGAGAATCCCAACATGAACATTCAATAGAAGTTTGAAAGTCCCAAGAAGCTTAGAAGCTCGATTAGTGTGGTCGGGGCTGTCCATACATGAATGAATTGGATATTAGCTGTATCCACATGTACCCCATGCTCATCAACAATTTATCCCAAGCATTGAACCATGTTCATGCCAAAGGAGCATTTTTCCAAGTTGGCATATAGCTTGTGTTGCCACAGAGTGCCCAAAACTTGATGAATATGCTGCATGCGCTCCTCCCAAGTTATGTTGAAGATGAGGATGCCATTCATATATACCAGCACCAAAGAGTTGGTGAAGGGTATCAATACATCATACATCAATATCATGAAAATTGTTGGTGCATTTGTTAAGCCAAAGGGCATGACCAACCATTCGAAGAGACCTTCTTTAGATTTGAAAGTTGTCTTCCATACATCAGTTGGTTCGATGGGAATCTAGTGGTATCCATAATTTAGGTCAATCTTGCTGAAGAACTTTTCCCCCTTGAGTTGTTCAAGAAGGTCATCAATTCGAGGAATTGGGTATCAGTTCATGAGTGTGATTTTGTTTAATTCTCTGCAATCAATGCAGATCCACCATGCCCCATCTTTCTTCTTCACTAGCACAATCAGGGTTCTACAAGGGGAGGAGCTGGGTCATATGTGCCCCTTTTGAAGCAACTCTTGAATCTGGCGCTTGATTTCATCATTTTCCATTAGCGAGCGATGATAGACTAGTCCATTAGGAAATGGTGCACCGAGGGTTAGATTAATTGGATTCTGGACTTGGCAGTGCATTGGTACCCCAAGGGGTGAAGAGAAGATGTCTCTGCACTCTTCCACAATCGCGTTCACTTGCTTCTGATGCAAAGAGAGGCTCTGTGTAGAGGTCATGGATTTGGCGACAACATTCTGCTTACTGTGAGCATGGATCACAAAGAAGAAAAAATTCTCGGTCTGTGAAATGAACTCACTGCATTGCTTAGCAGAGATTAAATAAATAGCGGTAGGTGACGCTACATCTGGTATCATGTAATATTGTCTACCCAAAGTAATAATAAAAATGCAGGGTCTCAACTCATACGCAACATGTCAGTTCCACAAATATGGTTGGCATAAAAGAACATCACAAACTTCAAGGGGAGAAATATCCCACAATACCTCATCTTTGAAGGGCTTGATGTTGTAGGGTAGACAAAACTGTTGGCTAAAGCGGAGATCTCATCCTTGGTGAAGCTAGGCAATGGTGTAGGGTTATAGGTATGTTGTTATTGACAAGTCCAGCCGCTTGGCAATCTCTATTGAAATCAGTTTCTTCTGACTACCACTATCAACAATGAAATGTAGTGGAGTCCCCTTTACCCACATATGTGAGTGAAATATGCATTCCCCTTCCTTTGGTTCTTGTGGTTCTCTTGGTTGGACTTTGGTGGTAGCGACAGTGGCACTGGGTTTGGAATTGATGATCTGCTTCCGACTTTCTAGATTTTATTCGGAGTCAAAATATTCCTCTAACTCGAAATCTTTTAGCTCGACCACCAATGACTACTTGGAGCGACATTCTTCAGTGTTATGACAAGGGATTTTATGGTATTCACACCATTTTCTCATGTCCTTATTCAACTTCTCATTACCCTTCTTGGGCTGCGACTTGGATTGGTTGTCCTGAGAGTTTCCATCTTTGCTTTGTCTCTTGTTTTGTGGGTTGGGGTCACCTTTTCCCTACTTCGGTTGTGAAGAGTTTGTAGATACAAACTCTCACCTCTTCTGCTTAAATTTCTACTCGATCTTGACATCATATCTATAAGTCACACCTAATGATGCGATGTCCAGAAACTCCATTTATATTTGAATGTATATATGCAGAAAGCCATGGTATTTGAGCACCATATGTCATTCAGAGTCTTTGATACACAATTTGGTGTGCAAGGTATAGAAAATATTGGTGAAATACGGTACTGTCTGGTCCCTTTCCTGACACAACGTGGTCCATCTTGTGTATTGGTCCTTGTAGCTTCTAACAGGGTAGTATTGTTCTTTAATGGAATTCCTGAAGGAATCCCATGTGGGGGTGACCGAAAATATTGTAGATTCATCTATGGCCCTTTTCTCAAAGTAAGTATCCCACCAGTCCTTAACACGGGGGATGTCCTTGAGGAGTGAAAAACTAATATTCTCCATGTCAGAAAAATTGTGGACCAAACAATACCCTTTGAGCAACTTCGATCATTTATCTACAACATCCGCATCTATTGATCCTTCAAATAATGGAATATCAAAAGTTACTTGTACCTTGAAGAGGGCTGCATGGCCACTTGATGAAGATGTGTCTTCTATGGGTCTCCACTGAAGGATCTGTGCAAAGTTGTCCATCATTTTGTTACTTTTTCGCACAAGGGATTCCTCGAGAATTTTTTTAAAAGGATCCCTTGTTCCATCATCTTTCTTATCATCCCCCATGGATTGCTGTCAGGCTCAGCGTGGTCGATCTTACAAAGGATTGTCTGGTTCAAGTCCCAACTTCTTGTACCCAAATCTTGTAGGGGACATGCATGAAGAAAAATAAATGAAGACCATTGATCCAGATTTATGAGCATAATGAAAAGAATAATAGACTAAATACAATAACACAAAGATACTGAGAACAACAACATATATCCATTGAAAAATAACTTCTATTGAATAAATAAAATAAGATGAAACTGTAAAACTGTAGAACTGAAAACAACTTGCTAGAATGGTGGTAGTTATATATGAGAAGGGATGTGGCTGCTACGTGCATCCGTCTAAGAAAAATGATTAAAATTAGGCTCCAGAGGCATTTTTAACATTACTCATGATTTCCAAAACCCTAGACATCCAAAAACCTAAACCTAGGAGATGAAATGCCAAAAGTTATGTGGGCCCCGATGGGTAAGTTGGTACCTCAACTTCCGAGGGTCATAACTTTTGCATCCGACCTCTGTTTTAGGTTCATGATAGCTCGTTGGAAAGGTATTTTTGAGAAATACACATTATGCCATCAAAATATGACTTCATATATATTTTGATTGTGTCAAGACCAAAAAACACTGTGTAGGTCCCCAAAATGGCCCTCGAGGTACATAAAGATGTACTAACATGAAAACAAGTCAGTTGGATTAGGTGGGCGACCACTAATATACACCTGAAAGTTGTGTAGGGATTCAGATAGCCCCATAAGTGTAGAACCCACAATTACAAATAATTACAAAATAACATGTTGAACTATAAACTGTCAAGAGGATCCAGTTGGAATAGGTGGGTGGCCACCAATATCCACCTGGATCATTGGTAGCAACCATTGGCTAGAAATGCATGCTCTAAAAGTCATTCTAAAATTGGCTATTAAAAATAATGTGGGAAATATCCAAGTATTTGGGGATTTGAAGTTGGTTATAGAATGGGTCAAGGGCATGTTCAAACTTCAAAATAAGTAACTAAGGAAATTTGGGGCCCTATGGAGTTGGAGGTATCCTGCTTCTCTATTCAAATCCCAGATACCCATTTAAAGAAAATCTAGGCATTGGTAGCAACCATTGGCCATAAATGCCTTCTCTAAAAGTCGTTCTAAAAATGGCTCTCAAAAAGAATGTGGGAAATATAATAGTATTTGGGTATTTGAAGTTGGTTATAGATTGGGTCAAGGGCATGTTCAAAATTCAAAAAAAGTATTGGGACCACTTATTGATCAACTAATGGAAGAAGTTGGGTAGTTCCATGAAATCTCCTCAACATTTTACAAAGGACATAATTCTAGAGTTGATGAACTATCAAAAAATATTATTATTGGTTATATTTGAGAAGACATGGTGGAATGGATATCTGCTTCCTTGACATAGTTTCTTATTTTTTTATTGCTTGATATATGATGGTTTGTTAATATTTTTTGCTTTTTCTAGATGACATATTGATGGTCCTCTTCAACTAAAAATTACTTTATATTTTGGTAGGGCTATTGAACCCTTATTACTATATATGTTTGATGTAGCAGATAGAAGATATGTCTATTCTTGGGTCATATATGATCTTTGCTGGTAGTTCTTTGACATTTCTTCAATGTAATTTATTTTTTTTTCCATGGAAGAAAAACTTTATATTTAATATTTTTAAGAGGAAATAAAAATATACATTATCCTTGGCCTTTTGAACTAAAAATATGTTATGGTTGTCAACAACCCATCCTAGATATTATTTATTGAAATCCTCCAACAGAGCATTTCAAATAAGCAACATAGCATCACAAAAGCTATCTTGAATGGTTGGTCCTACAGACCATTTCATAACATTGATAATCTATTTTTATAAGAAAATAGAGAAACATCATCTTCATAACTATTAATGAAAAAGGAACTTGTTGAAATGTAACTTTTTCTTACCTGCAATATAAAATTACATTTTTTTTAAAGGAAAAGATGATTAAATTTAATGTTCTAAAAAATGTTTATTAATGTAACTAGGGAAGTATATTATTATTGTGCATTGAATTTGTAACAACCCCAGTTTTAATTCCCACAAATTATAATGTAACTGTATAAATGTGAATTAGGTTGGTGAACTAATATGTTGGGGTGAAGTACCCATATTGATTAAAATGGTTGAGGGATAAACTATGTATTATGTACATTGAAATAATTAATCAAATTGGTATTGTTGGTTGTGATACGAGAGGGATGAAAACAATTGGGGGTTATTTTTCCACAAGAGAGAGGGGTCAAAGGGGGACATATTCATGGGTATTAATCCTTCCTGCATTCCTAAAATTATTATCATTTTGTATAACCTTCTATTTTTTTGTTTAGTGTTCCCAAAGCCAATAATTAAACTCATGTAAGAGGGTGGGTGTGAGGAGTTACATCCCATAGTTATTGACAACATGGGGTTGGAGTACAATAATCTTCGAGAAGAGTGTGAGTCAAGAAAGTAGGGGAAAGAGAAGGAAATTCATATACATAAAGGGGTCAATTTTTGTTGAAATTTTGGTATGCTCATTTAACCATAGACAATGTCACATTATTGTGACCCAACCATAGGCATTCACATATGCCACCCCCAAGAACACTAACCTTAGAATAATTCTGGCAATCCTACTCCAAAACCAACAGATAAAACTTAGTTGCTAACTACATAAACAACTCAAGACAAGTAGAGAACTCCTTCTCCAATGGTAGCACACAAGAGAGAGAGAGAGAGTCTCCATATCCATAGAATAAGTGCCATACACAACTGTAGTAGCTGCAGTTTCACTACTCTCTCAACCTTACACCATACTTAGCAATAATATCACCAAGAGTTCCACCAAGAGAATCACCAAGGGAATCACTTGATAGCACTAGAGAGATACCAAGACCAAGAGATGACCATACACCCTTATTCCTCCTTGCAGTTGCAATTGAAGCTACAACTACAACTCTCCACAAGACTTGCAGTATGACTTGGTATCCAAATGAGCTAAAACATCCTCTATTTATATTAATATGTCTAGTGACTTTTCTAGTTGGGCTAACCTGACTTTCTGGTAATTATATTTTTTGTTTATCTTTTTCAACCGACTTGTATTTATGGAATATAATATTATAATATTATTTATTATTCTAGGACGACTTGTCTTCCAGGGTTTCCACACGTATTTTTAATGGTTCACTTGCTTCTGGAATATTCTATTCTAAGTCATAGGTTACACGTGGAGGTTAATACCTCCTGTAGCTACTAAAACATCAACACTCCCTCTTAGCTAGGGAGGTATTAACTAAGATGTTCTTCATGTAGTGGTCTCAAACACATCCATCCATCTCACATGGCATGGGGAAGACTCAGATGGTCTTGTAGACACGTCTACAGGTAGCATCGCCATATCCACATAGGCTATCATATGATCAAACAGATCAAGTATCACCATCATAGTCACACATTATTCATCTAGCTGGAAAAAACCTCCAACACTATTGATTTTCCCTCCATATAGTAACCTCCAATGCTACTGATTGACACCTAGCTTCATATAAAACTAGTAACTCGTCATCTCACATAGAATCTGACTCAAAAATTTAACACTCCCTCTTAATGAGGAAGGTATTCCTCTTGGCATGATCATCATCACTGCTTCTGCATTTATGCACACCTCGACCATTGTCTTGTTGAATTTCACGAATCCATACATCATAAGAAGTTTTTCACTTTCACTAGAGTAATGTACCAGCCTTTGTTGGAGTAGCATACCACCTGCGCTAGGGTAACATACTAGCATGCGTTGGAGTATCATATTAACTAGTGTTGGGGTGACATACTAGCCTATGTTGGAGTATCATACCAACTTGTGTTGGGGTAACATACCATCCTGCATTGGAGTAGAATACCAACCTACGCTGGGGCAACATACCAGCCTATGTTGGAGTAGCATACTAACTTGCATAGGGGTAACAGACCAACCCGTGTTGGAGTAGCATACCAACTTGTGTTAGGGTAGCATACTAGCCTGCATTGGAGTAACATACCAACCTACACTAGGGTAGCATACCAACATGCGTTGGAGTAGCATACCAACCTGTGCTGGGGTAACATACCAACCTGTGTTACAATAGCATACCAACCTAAGATGGGGTAGCTCCCATTACCGGGGATCACATCACTTCCCGCTACTTGGGAATACATCAATTCTCACTACTGGAGAAAAAACATTTGGACCACTCCAAGTTTGTCTCTGATAGAGGCTTGGCCAACATATCTGCTACTTATCCGTTAGTAGCAATATACTGGAGAAAGTGTCTCGTCATAGTCTTCTCCCTTTTTCTAGGAGAATCCTTTGGACACAAATCATGATTTGTACATATTTAGGATATTTATCTACAACATGATTGATCTTGTAGATCAACTTGGAAGTCACCACTGACTTCCCTTCT
>ML819393.1:14846-34462 GCA_009831015.1 Picea engelmannii
AAACAAAAACAAGAACCATCTCAAAATGAAAACGTAGAAGATATTTCTTCTGAAGAGTTGACTCCCACCATATCATATAATGCATTGGTTGGAATTAGCACTCCTCAAACCCTCAAGATTGAAATATATATCAAAAAGAAAAAGGTAATAGTCCTAATTGATTCTGGTAGTACTCATAATTTCATTCACTATAAATTAGCCAAATCTCTCAATTTATTTATATATCCAGTGACAGAGTTTCAAGTAATGATTGCAAATGGAGGAACTATCAATTGCTCAGGAAAATTCCATAAGATCAATCTTACTATGGGGGAATATGTAATGAATAGTCCAATTATTGTTATACCCATGGGTGGTGTTGATGACGTACTAGGAATCCAATGGTTACAATCATTGGGAACAATGGCTCTTAATTTTCAAGAACTTTTCATGAGATTTTCATTGGAAGGAAAGGAAATTGAGTTAAGGGGTATCATAGGGAAACCCAATAAGGTGATAAGATCTAATGGCATGACAAAATTATTGAAAAAGGGGCATCCGGGTGTAATTGTACAGCTATGCTCACTAGATTTTCAAACATCTAAGCCATCTATTCCCCTAGATATACAAGGGATCATTGATAAGCATTCCAAAGTATTTAAAGATATTCCTAGAGGTCTTCCACCCACTCGTAATCATGATCATGCTATTCACCTAATTCCTGGGAGTGTTCCTCCTAACATCAGGCCTTAGAGATACCCTTATGCCCAGAAGAGTGAAATTGAGAATATGGTTGAAGAAATGTCAGAGGATGGCATTATTATACCTAGCCAAAATTCTTACTCTGCACCGGTGGTAAAGAGGGCTCATGGCGTATGTGTCCAAATTATAGAGAGATCAACTAGATCAGTATTAAATATAAGTTTCGCATTCTCATCATTGATGAATTGTTAGATGAACTACATGGAGCAATCTACTTCACAAAGTTGGATCTTCGTTCAAGGTATCATCGTATTAGAATGAAGGAAGCAAATATCCCAAAAACAACATTTCGAACTCATGAAGGCCATTATGAATTTTTGGTCATGCCTTTTGGCCTTATGAATGCACCTTCCACATTCCAAGGGTTGATGAATTCTATTTTCACACCCTTCCTTTGAATAATTTTTGTTAGTATTTTTTGATGATATACTAATCCATAGCAAGTCTTGGGAGGATCATGTTCGAATGTTGATAGGGTGCTACAACTACTAAAGGAGCAACAACTATATGCCAAACCATCCAAATGTTTCTCTGGCATGAACGAGGTAGAGTATTTGGGTCATATTGTATCTCATGAAGGTGTCAAGGTAGACCATAACAATATTAAGGCCATGATGGACTGGCCGATTCCCAAGACATTGAAGAATATTAGAGGATTTTTGGGTTTGATAGGTTATTACTGCAAGTTTGTTCAGAACTATGGAAGAATAGAAACACCTTTAACAACATTAACTAACAAGGATGCATTTTCATGGACTCCAGAGGCAACTCAAGCTTTCGAATAACTTAAAGAGGCGATGTGCAAAGCTCTTGTGTTGACCACACCAAACTTCACAAAAACCTTTATTGTGGAATGCAATTCCTTAGGAAATGGAACTGGTGTTGTTCTAATACAAGAAGGAAGGCCCCTTGCTTTTGAAAGTTGTCCACTCAAGGGAAAGGACTTACACAAACCCATTTATGAAAAGGAAATGATGGCAATACTACATGCATTGAAGCAATGACACCCTTACCTAATAGGTAAGCACTTCAAGGTCAAAATTGATCATGATAGTCTTAAATACTTCTTGGAACAAAGACTATCTTCAGAAGAACAAAAAAAATGGGTGACCAAGATGTTGGGTTATGATTTTGAACTCATCTACAAAAAAGGGAAGACAAATGTTGTGGAAGATGCACTCTCAATAAAGGGTGAAGATGTTGAGGCCTTTCTCTGTGTTATCTTGATCATCCAACCTGATTGAATAATAGAAGCAAGGGATGAATGGAAGAATGACGAAAAAGTGTGGACTCTCATTCAAAGGTTGTAGCAGGATTCTGGTGCATGAGATCCATTTACATGGAAAACTGATTCAATATGGTACAAAGATCACTTACATTTATGTAAGAAATCCAAATTCAAACAAAATGTATTGTTGGAATCGCACACCTCTCCGGTAGGAGGGCACTTAGGATTTTTGAAAACCTACCACAGGGTCAAGAAGGAATATTTTTGGGATGGCCTTAAAACTAATGTTCAAAGGTTTGTGGTAGAATTTTTGGTTTGCCAACAAAATAGGGTGGAAAAAATTAAGACCCCAGGTATTTTACAACCATTATCCATCCCAAGTCAGCATTGGGAGGAGGTTTCCATGGTTTTCATCACAAGGTTACCGAAGTTTGAAGGAAAGAGTGTCATCATGGTGATTGTTGACAGACTGACCAAGTATGGTTATTGTTGATAGATTGACACTTTTTTTCACTCTCTCACCCTTTCAAAGCCAGTACAGTTGCCATCACATTCATGGAGACAGTTCAAAAGCTACATGGAAGCCCAAAGATTTGTTAGGATATTTAGACACTTAGGAGTTAGTTAAGATCTACTTGGTCTAATATGTCGTTAGGTAAAAGTGTGTTTCTTTAGTATGCATTAGTATGCATTTGTAGTTAGGAAATCCGACGGTCACGATATGTTCCCGGCATAGAGTGATCCGACGGTTCATACTCTCCTCGATCTTAACGGCCATTGATCCGTGGCTTAACACCCGATTGGTCCATGATCTTTATTTAAAGAGCATGGAGGGTCATTTGTCGATGATCAATTGTGAGAACTCTTTTGTAAAATCTCTCTATAATCTTTTTCTTTGCATTAATAAACTGCTCCAAGTGACCGCGTTGGTTGGGGCCGTGGATGTTTCCCCGTAGGGGTTTTACCACGTGAAAACATCGGTGTGTTGATCTTTGATCTGGTTATGTGAGTGGTTATTGAAGGTGTTTGTCCTCTGTTGGAATACCTGTGTTGTCGAACAGGAAGAGCAGTATAAATACATGATGCCAAAGCTCATTTGGACACACACAGCTCGCAACTACGTAAATTCAGTAAGTGCGCAAGTTTGGAGAGTAGTTGCAATTGCAGCTACTACAACTAGTATTTTTGGTTTTAGACTTGGACTTTCTCTTGGTTATGGTTTGGACTTTATTATTGGTACGCTAGCTCTGGAGAGTGGTACGCTACCTTGATTGGCTTTTGGACCTAGGGTTTGCTTCCGGAATTATTCTCTCTATCAAGGTTAAGGTGCTCGGGGGTGGCTTCGGCCTATGGTTGGGTGACAATATTGCTATATTATCTATGGTTAAACAAGAAGACCTATTATTTATAACAGGGTATTCGTTGGATACAGAGTTTAAATCTGCATCCAACGAGTGAATACACTTGAAATTTGAATAAACCTACAAGGAGATAAGTCGAAAATAAGATTAAAAAATAATAATTTTCTTCCTTTCCCTCCAAAAATATTTACCCTTATGGTTGACATCATCATCTTGAATCTTATTGGTTCTTGTTTATGTTTGTAGTTCACACAGAAACTTTCGCATAGGTTTTGTATCAAACATGAGTGAAGTCGTCCAAGTCAAATCTATTTTTTAATTCACTTTATTTATAAAATGAAAGTTTTTTAATTAGCGGTTGAGTCTAATAAAGTGCATTTTAATGCAATAGTGATTTAGACTAATCTCGATCGTTGATCTGACCAAGATATTAGGGTTTTGGTAGATTAGAGTTTCAGCTAAATTATAAAGGAAAGTCAAGGTAGAGGGTAAAGACACATTCATTCTTCATGAAGATAGTTTCGTTAAAAGATGAAGAAAAAGGTAGAGGAAGAGAAAGCAGTGTCACAATGAAAGGATCAATCTGCAGTGATTGCAGGTTGAAGAAGAGAGGGGTAGCAGTGATCTTGTACAATCATACGAACAACTTCGTACAGATTTGTATAGTCATACAATGGTACGGAAGCGTCATTTCAGCATGCTTCTTGCATCTCTTTTTCAGTTTTTTATCAACATGCAAAAAACCTCGTTTTTTAGGTGTCTTTGTAAGTTTGGAGTATTTAATGATAAATGGATTTTGAAGGATAGATTTTGTGTATTGTGTTTTATGGAAAGTTAAGATAAATATTATATTAGAAGAGAATGACCTTTGGGATTTCGTCAAGGATGTAGTTGCTACGTCGAGAGATCTATAGGATTTGGCAACTCACAAGAAGAAGGAAGTAAAATCCAAGAAATTGATCATGGATGATATAAAGAATCATTTGATCCCTCATATATCCGAGACAAAGACAGCGAAGGAGATTTTTTATGCCCTGGTTGGCCTTTACCAGAGTAAGAACATTAACAGGGAGATGATATTGCACAACAAACTAAAATCTATTGAGATGACTAGATCAAACACCGTCACCAGTTACTTGATGAAGGTCACACGTATTTGTGACCAGCTTGTAGCAATGGGGTAGAAGATTGAAGTTAAAGAGATAGTAAACATACCATTGAATGGGTTCTCGCCTCAATGGGAAAAATTTGTCCAAGGATTTTGTGCTCGGGAAAACCTTCCCTCCTGGGAAAGATTATGGGATCATTGTATCCAAGAGGAAAATCGGATGGAGTCAAAGGGAAGAAGACATGGAGGTGAGATTCATTATACTCTATTTGGTCAAAAAAAGAAGGGCATAGGTAAAGGACCTAGAAAGGGTAAGGGAAAGAGTGAGAAGTCATCCTCACAGCCAGGGAAGGACTTGAGTAAAATCAAGTGCTTCATATGTCATGCGAACAGTCATTATGCATCACAGTACTCGGAGAAGAAGAAGGGTAAAGGGTAGCAGTGGCACCAAGTAGCAACCTCATCTAAAACTTAGATGAACGAGTTTTCCTCCAGGTTTGAGAAGGATTTATTGATGGTATATTTCCTCTCTTCTAGCACAGTTCTGAAGATCATGTGGTGTGTGGATAGTGGGTCATCGAGGCATATGACATCATCCCAAGAACTATTTTTGAGTCTAACAGAGTACATCTCAGGAGTTCAAGTCGATCTTGGTGATGATGCCAAGTATCCAGTAGAAGGATTTGGTACCACTCCTTTCTGGTTCCAGTTCTCAAGAAGAATTTGCTTTCAATTTTGGTTATGGAAGATAAGGGTTTTGTAGTAAAGTTCAAGAACCAGCATGTCTTCATCAAACCTGTTAGCACAAATTCTTGCCAGTTGGCGTTTTCTTCTGGTTTCGGGCCCCTGGTGTAAATGCATAGAAGTGGGATTTCAAAATCGATCGAGTGTGTTTTATTCAAAGGCCACGGCCATGAGCGCCGAGTGAAGCCACAGAAGAAGCCCATTTCGGGCTTAAAATCAAGCGAGCAGGCACTTTGTCTTTCAACGGCGAGGATCCACAGATGGGGCAGATCGACAGCCATCGGGTAAGTTTGGGTCACAGAGTTGCACGTGGTCAAGCACCTGAGCTCATCTCCTATGGCCAAACTCACGAAACGATCAAGCCATTTCGGTATTTCGGCTACCGGGACTTCAACATACAAGGGTCTCTCCTCCTTGCATCATGTATCCCCAGTGCGCGAAATCCCAAAAGAGCCAGAACCATCGATCAAGAAATGATCTAGGCCATCCATCCAATGGGACACGTGGCGCGCGATCAAGCCATTTTGGCTACCGGGACTTCGAAAGAACAGAGGGTCTCCTCCTTCCACTGCATTCCAGAATCCTGAAGCCCGAAATGCTGAAAGGGTCCAGGCCAGAGGCGGTCCCACATTTGAGAAGGGATCTACGCCATCCATTAAATGGGACACGCGGTGTGCGATCAAGCCATTTCGGCTACCGGGACTTCAAGAGAACAAAGGGTCTCCTCCTTCCACTGCATTTCAGAATCCCGAAGCCCAAAATTCTGAAAGGGTCCAGGCCAGAGGTGGTCCCACATTTGAGAATTGATCTAGGCCGTCCATCCAATGGGACACGTGGCGCACGATCAAGCCATTTTGTCTATCGGGACTTCAAGAGAACAGAGGGTCTCCTCCTTCCACTGCATTTCAGAATCCCGAAATGCGAAATCCTAAAAGCACCTTTGAAGATAGGCACAGGGTCACATCCCATGGTCACTTGGGGTGATAGAAAGAATTGTGCAAAGGGCCAAAGTGTCGGGTTTAGCTTCACAAGGGGTCGCTGCGTTCTCTAGGTACCAGTTCAACTCGGCCTCGATCTTGGTCCCTGCTAAAAGTAAGAGAAGGTGGGGGAAGGTAGTTGAAACCTCGGCTCAATCATGAAATGCAAAGCATGAAGGTTCCGGCAGGCCGTCTGCCTGAGATAGTCCTGTATGTTGGGTTTTTTTTTAAAGAAGCCATGTCGAGTCCTCGTCTGACCAGAGGAGTCTACACACGCTATTTTAGCCTTTAATGTTTCAGCTACCCCCTCTGCAAAGGCCATGCAAAGTTAAAGTGACGTCTGACGATGGAGTTCAAGCCAGATTTGACTTAAGAGATGCCACGCCCTAGAAGTTCTAAGACGCCTCTGTTGAGCGGATGTTTAGCAGTATATTTACTCAGTTTTGGTATTTTTGTAAGGATCGATGGTAGAGCACAACTCCCGATTGTAAAGCTTTAATCCAGCCTCTGGTTCTCTGGTTATAGTAGAACAATTGAGACTTCTTGTTTAATGGTAGCCAGCTTCTTCTTTTCCTTTTTCCCTCTGAATCTGAAAGCCCGGGCATGGATGATCCAGTCGGGTGTTGCATAGCTATATAATGTAGGTTTTATTATATCAGTTCTGTAATCTTTTTTAGGTTCATTTTGAAGTTTATTCAACTCTGAGAGGATCTCATATCCGATACTTTTCCTCTTTTGTGAAGACTGCTGGAAGACCAGATGTCCAGAGCAGACTTTATTTCCCCTCTCTTTCCCTTCACTTACTCACCACTATCATTATTACTGGCTTAAGTTAGGTCAAGACCTCATATGTCATTGTTGTTCCAGCCCAATTTTTTGAGTTATAACGATATGATTCTGAGTTTCTTTCCATTTGATCAACCTCTACAAACAAATCATGACATAAAATCAATGGGTGTCAGGCTCTGCTCCTGCTGCAATCCAGGAGTGACTTTCGATGCTAACATTTCTGGCGCCGTTGTTGGGGATGAAGTTGAAAATTTTCCCCGTGTTTGAACGACATCGAGCCTCTGATTCTAAAGGCGCATCAGGCATCAGAGCCTTTGAAGATTGCTACTGTGCACCTGGTGACTCCATTGTGATGACTCCATTGTGACGAACCTACCTTTTTAATTGTGGATTTCAGAGGTAGACACACGCGGACCCATCCACAGTTGCCTCTAGCTATGCCTGAAGTTGAGCCACAGGCGAATTTGAGAAGAGGAAAGGCCCCCCGAGGAGAAACTTCCACTGCCAAACCGGGTATTTTGCCGTCTCCTTCTGTAGAAACTCCTTTTTCTTCTCCTCAGCTTCACAATAGACATTTTTCTGAAACCTCTCATTTCCTGAATTTTGAAAGTGTTCCTGCCAAGTTGTCTCCTCCTGGTTTTGGACTAGAGGGAGAAACCCTTGTCACTTCCCTTACCCCTATACGCCTATTTCTAGTATCCTCGGTTCAAGCTCCTTCCCCTTCGAGTTCTCCTCCACCTAATATCCCAATGGTAGGAGCAAATCCCCCCGTGACCAGAATGGAGGCTATTATAACCGCCAGGTATGCTCTCCTTTTGCTACCCCAGCCTCTCAACACCCTTCCAGCAGATGGCTACCTCAAGCAGCTGCCCAAGTTTACAGGCGAGGGGGACATAACTGCAGAAGAACACCTTGAAGCCTTTTACAGTTTTACAGACGACCATGTCATCATGCATGCAAATGTGTGGATGAGGATTTTTGTCCATAGCCTTGAGGGTGAGGCTAGAAAATGGTTTAGGGCCTTGCCTCCTAGATCTATTAATGGGATTGAGGCTTTGGATAATTCCTTTTTGAGATAGTGGGAAGACAAAAAGGACTTCATGTATTACATGACAGAGTTTGGATCTTTGAAGAGAAAGGAAGGAGAGTCTGTTTTTGACTTCTCTAAAAGATTTAACAAAATGTACAATAAAATCCTCGTTGAGATTAAGCCCTCAAAAGCCTCTGCGAAAATCACTTATGCTAGCGCTTTTGATCCCGATTTCTACCTCCTGTTGAGGGAAAGGAGAGCCACCACTCTGGCGCACATATAGGATGTGGCCGTAGAAGTAGAGTCTAATATATTGGTTGTTGACCGACTCAGGAGTAAGGCTGACAGAGACATACCCAGGAGAAGAGTTGAAGCCTCCTCATCCCATTCCTCCTCAGATGGATGAGGTAACTAAAGTGTTGAAATCTCTTTTGGTTAGGATGGAAAGGTGGGAGTTAGAGGGGAAGCCCGTGTACAGAAATCCCCAGAATACTGATAACAGAGGTTTCAGGAGGCCTAGTAACAATGTGCCACAGGCCTCCCCAAGGGAACAAAGGAGCAGAGACAAAAATGATCAGAGGATTCAGACCCCTCTCCAAAATAGCATAGTTTCTCATGAGGAAGGAGAGGAGATAGAAGAACTCGACCCTGAAATTCACTGCATTGAAGACACCTCCCCTTTTCCCCATTTGACTCAATATGCATATGAAGAATCCCTTATGAGTGTCCAAATCAATGAGTTGGGTAAAGGAGAGAAGGCCAACAACGCCCCTAACAGATACCATCTCCGGTCAAAGAAGAAAGATGATACTTTTGACTGCCAGGATCAGCCCCTTATAGCAGAAAGGCCTGCTAAAGCTGTTGTGACAACTACTAAAGAAAAGAAAGCTCAAAATACTTCGTCAGCAACCAAAGAGCCTGTTTCCGAGGTAAGGGAAACTCCTAAGCCCCTCTCCTCTTTTAGTTTTGAGCATGAGATTCAGAAGATCAGAATTCTTGTACCCCTCTCAGAATTAGTTAAAAATGAAGATTTCAAAAGGTCCCTCTCTAAGTTGTTACAATCCGAGCCCCCCCAGCCTTCCACAGACTCAATAAATCTTCAAGATGAAAAGCCAGCAGTTGTCTTAGGTCCCATGGTAGAAGACAGAGATGGTTCATCCCCTCCCTTCTACACACCCCTGAACATACATGATAAGGTGCTGCATAATTGCCTCATGGATTCAGGAGATTCCCACAACCTTATGCCCAAAATAGTCATGGAAGAATTGGGACTGGAGGTGACAAAAGCTTACCATGATTTATACTATTTTTATTCAAGGAGGGTGAAATGCCTCAGAGTCATCAAAGACTTGGTTGTCTCTTTGTTTTAGCTGCCAATGAAAAGTGTGGTCATGGACATTGTAGTAGTCGATGTTCCTCCCAAGTTTGGCATGTTGTTGTCAAGATCTTGAATTAAAAAGATTGGAGGAACATTACAAATGGATCTCACATATGCTACCATTCCAGTCTTTGGAGGGGAACACAGGAGGTTGTACAGAGAGGCCCAGCTGGCCTATATTGTTAGTGATGAGGCAAACCCCACCAATCACCCTATCTTTGCACTAGACACTGATTTGGGATCTAGTTTGTTGCAGCTCATTGATTCTCCTGAAGCCCCTTTTCAAGTCAAAAGGCAGCCCCCTTTTAATCATGAGAGGCCTCCTCCAACCACCTATGTTTGGAAGATGTTTTTCGATGGGGCTTCTTCTATCGAAGGCGCTGGCGCAGAAGTGGTGTTGGTGTCACCTTGTCAGGAAACCATGTCCCTGTCATTCAAGCTAGAATTTGAAGCCACGAATAATGTGGCAGAATACGAAGCTCTAGTTCTGGGTTTAAGGGCTGCAAAGGAGATGGAGATAGAGGAGATAGCGGTGTTTGGAGATGCTGAGCTGATTATTTAGCAAGTCAGAAATGCTTATCGGGCCAAGCATCCTCAACCCAGGAGCTATAGAAATGAGGTGTGGGACTTGATTGACAATTCCTTCTCAGCTTTCAACATCTCTTTTATTCCAAGGGAGAAAAATGCTTTGGCCGATTCCTTAGCCGTTTCGGTGAGTCTGTTCAGGATCCCTCTGCCGCCTAAGAGAAAATATGATGTTGAGATAAAATATAGGCCATCTATAACGGACAATGTCAAACATTGGAAGGTAGTTGAAGACGATCTAGAAATCAAGAATTTTCTGCAGGTTGTCGATGAATTTTCTGCGTTGCACATTGATCAAGACCCTGACCTTGAAGGTCACCCTTGCCCTGAGGTATTTTTAAATAAAATTGCTAATCACCAGATTATTCAACTGCCTAGCAATCACATTCGGAAGGGACTAGTTTCGTTAGAAAGATTGTTCGATGGTAACGATGTGGCAGTAAGGGGTGAAGTTTCGAATGAAGATGTTGATTCAGCTGAGTGTAACATTGGCACACAGGAGGAGCCTAAATTTGTCAGGTTGTCAAGCAGCCTGACCAAAGAACAGAGAATCGAATATACTGAGCTATTAAGAGAATTTGGTGATGTGTTCACATGGACTTATGAAGACCTCAAGACATATGACACGTCTGTCATTGAACACAAGATCCCACTAAAGGAGGAGGCTAAACCATTTAGGCAGAAGTTAAGACAGATAAATCCCATGTTGTTGTCTGTCATGGAGAGACAAGTAAGGAAGTTGTTAGATTCCCAAATCATTGTTCCCTTGAGATTTTCTGAGTGGGTAGCCAATTTGGTCCCGGTAAGGAAGAAAAGTGGTGAAATCAAGCTCTGTGTTGACTTCAAGAACCTAAACCGAAGCTCAAAGAAAGACAACTATCCCTTGCCTAACATGGAACACATATTGTAGAAGGTAACTGGTGCATCCAAGATATCCATGGTTGAAGGCTTCTCTGCGTATAATCAGATATCATTCATGCCCGAGGACAAAGAGAAGATGGCCCTCACCACTCACTGGGGGACATTCATGTATGCCAAGATGTCGTTTGGACTTATGAACGCAGGAGCGACTTTTCAACGAGCTATGGATATGGCCTTCATAGGAGAGAAAGACCAGTTTGTGGTGATCTATCTGGATGACATTACATTCTTCTCCAGGTCTAATATGGAGCACTGTTGTCACCTAAGGAAGGTTTTCCTGAAATGCCGGAAGTTTGGCCTTTCTTTAAATCCCAAGAAGTCTGTTTTTTCTATGGAGGGTAAGTTGTTAGGCCATATAGTATCAGCAGAGGGAGTGAGGATTGATCCCAACAGGGTAGAGGCAATTCAGACCCTGTCACTACCCAGATCTAGGAAGGAAGTTCAGGCCTTTTGGGGGAAGATTAATTTTCTGAGGAGATTCGTCTCAAACTTTGTTGAATTGGTGAAACACATCACAGCCATGTTCAGGAAAGAAAATGAAGTAAAATGGACTGCTGAGCCCAGGGAATCTTTCATCCGAATAAAAAGGGCGTTGACTGAGGCACCTGTGTTGATCAGTCCTAACTATTCCAAGGATTTTCTAATTTTTTTGTTCACTTCTTTTGATACAGTAGCAGCGGTCTTGTTGCAGAAAAACAAGGAAGGTTGAGAGCAGCCTATTTCTTTCTTCAGCAAGGCATTAAGAGATGCAGAGATCAGGTATGAAATCATGGAGAAACAAGCTTATGCCTTAGTGAAAGCTCTCAAAGTTTTCAGATTCTATGTCTTGCACTCAAAAGTGATTGCATACGTGCCTTCAGCATCTTTGAAAGATATCCTTATACAGCCTGACGTAGATGGAAGAAGAGGTAAATGGATCGCCAAGATTTTGGAGTTTGACCTAGAGATAAAGCCCACCAAGTTGGTTAAAGGGCAGGGTTTAGCCAAGTTGTTGGCTGAATCCAATTGCAGGGCTTTGGGGGTTAGCTTCATAAATACTTGCTCAGAAAATCAGCTAGTTGAGTCATCCATAAAAATCTCTCATGACGGCTCATCACTAGCAGAATGCACTTGGTACCGAGACATTTTGTACTTTCTGCAAGAACTGAAGCCTCCTGATGGAATGGGTAAGAGTAAGGCAAGAGCTTTAAAGCTCAAGACGATAAGGTATTTCCTCATTGACCAAGTCTTGTACTGGAGAGACCCCCTAGGGGTGTTTCTGAGGTGTCTGAGCCCACAGGAAGCCCAGAAAATTATGTTTGAGTTCCATGGCGGCCTTTGTGGAGAGCATCATTTTTGGAAGACCACATCTCACAAAATTCTTAGGGCTGGGTACTATTGGCCCACCTTGTTCACTGATGTCTGCAGAGAAGTTAGAGCTTGTATCAAATGCCAAAGGTTCTCAGGAAAGCAGCAGCTCAACTCGCTGTCACTAAAGCCTGTGGTAGCTTCAGCACCTTTTCAACAGTGGGGGTTGGACTTCATTGGGGAGATTCATCCTCCTTCAAGTGGTCAGCACAGATGGATCCTAACTGCGATAGACTATTTCACTAAGTGGATAGAAGAAGTCCCCACCAGGAGTGTTTCTCACAAGGTTATTATCAGCTTCCTAGAGGATATCATAGCCAGATTTAGTTGTCCCAAAATTGTCACTGATAATGCTGCTTCTTTCAAGTCTGAGCCTCTGATTAAGTTCTGTGAACAGTTCAAAATTTCACTGATTCACTCCATCCCCTATTATCCTCAAGGAAATGGACTGGCAGAGTCTTCCAATAAAAGCCTAATCAAGCTCATCAAAAGATTGTTGGAGGAAAATAAGAGGGCCTGGGATTCAAAGCTCAAATTTTCTCTATGGGTCGATCGAGTGACAACGAAAAATTCCCTGGGCACCTCACCTTTTCAACTGGTTTATGGGACGGAGGCTATTTTTCCCACTCAACTCGCGTTACCTGTAGAGAAATTCTTCCAGGATCTTGAAGGAGAGCTAGATCATATGGTCAGAAGGATTCATCAAATAGTGGAGGTGCAACAGATCAGGGAACAAGTGATGGATGTGGCCCATAGTCATCAGCAGAAGGTCAAGCAGGCTTTTGACAGGAAGGTCACAAAGAAGGAATTCAAACTCGGGGATTTGGTGCTTAAGTGGGATGCACCCAGGCAGGATAGGGGCAAACACAGCAAGTTTGATGCCCTCTGGATCGGGCCCTTCAGGATCACTGAAGTATTCTCGAATAACACTTATAAGTTGCAGGATTTGGAGGGTGATGAAGTTTTTAATGGCCCAGTAAATGGGCATTTCCTAAAAAAATGTTTTGTTTGAGCCGAAGAAGGCTCCTCATTTTGTAAATATTGTCCTTTTAGTTGTTTATTTATTTATTTTCGGCTTAATAGATGACTCCATAGTCCAACAACAAGGCACTGAAGC
This sequence comes from Picea engelmannii, assembly GCA_009831015.1. Classification (NCBI taxonomy): domain Eukaryota; kingdom Viridiplantae; phylum Streptophyta; class Pinopsida; order Pinales; family Pinaceae; genus Picea; species Picea engelmannii. The sequence goes on from ML819393.1 coordinate 28,173, forward strand.
CACAAATGAGTTCTTAGAGCATCGCAGGGACTACTCTATCCCCCCTGGAGCCTAATGTTAGCACAAATTCTTTCCAGTTGGCGTTTTCTTCCGGTTTCGAGCCCCTGGTGTAAATGCATAGAAGTGGGATTTGAAACCCGGTCGAGTGTGTTTTATTCAAAGGCTATATCCATGAGCGTCGAGCGCAGTCCACAGAAGAAGCCCATTTCGGGCTTAAAATCAAGCGAGCAGGCACTTTGTCTTTCAACAGCGAGGATCCATAGATGGGGCAGATCGACAGCCATCGGGTAAGTTTGGGTCACAGAGTTGCACGTGGTCAAGCGCCTGAGCTCATCTCCTATGGCCAAACTCACGAAACGATCAAGCCATTTCAGTATTTCGGCTACCGGGACTTCAACATACAAGGGTCTCTCCTCCTTGCATCATGTATCCCCGGTGCACGAAATCCTGAAAGAGCCAGGACCGTCGATCAAGAAATGATCTAGGCCGTCCATCCAATGGGACACGTGGCAATCGATCAAGCCATTTCGGCTACCAGGACTTCGAAAGAACAGAGGGTCTCCTCCTTCCACTGCATTCCAGAATCCCGAAGCCCGAAATGCCGAAAGGGTCCAGGCCAGAGGCGGTCCCACATTTGAGAAGTGATCTAGGCCGTCCATCCAATGGGACACGTGGTGCACGATCAAGCCATTTCGGCTATCGGGACTTCGAGAGAACAGAGGGTCTCCTCCTTCCACTGCATTTCAGAATCCTGAAGCCCGAAATGCCTAAAGGGTCCAGGCCAGAGGCGGTCCCACATTTGAGAAGTGATCTAGGCCGTCCATCCTATGGGACACGTGGTGCACGATCAAGCCATTTCGGCTACCGGGACTTCGAGAGAACAGAGGGTCTCCTCCTTCCACTGCATTTCAGAATCCCGAAACGCGAAATCCCGAAAGCGCCTTTGAAGATAGGCATAGGGTCACAGCCCGTGGTCACTTGGGGTGATAGAAAGAACTGTGCAAAGGGCCAAAGCACCAGGTTTAGCTGCAGAAGGGGTCGTTGCGTTCTCTAGGTACCAGTTCAACTCGACCCCAATCTTGGTCCCTGCTAAAAGTAAGCGAAGGTGGGGGAAGGTAGTTGAAACCTCGGCTCACTAATTAAATGCAAAGCATGAAGGTTCCGGCAGGCGGTCTGCCCGAGATAGTCCTGTATGCTGGTTTTTTTTTTAAAGAAGCCATGTCGAGTCCTCGTCTGACCAGAGGAGTCTGCACACGCTATTTTAGCCTTTAATGTTTCAGCTACCCCCCCTGCAAAGGCCATGCAAAGTTAAGGTGACGTCTGATGAAGGAGTTCAGGCCAGATTTGACTGAAGAGACGCCACGCCCTAAAAGTTCTAAGATGCCTCTGTTGGGTGGATGTTTAGGAGTATATTTACTCAGTTTTGGTATTTTTGTAAGGATCGATGGTAGAGCACAGCTCCCGGTTGTAAATCTTTAATCCAACCTCTGGTTCTCTGGTTATAGTAGAACAGTTTAGACTTCTTGTTTAATGGCAGCCAGCTTCTTCTTTTCCTTTTTCCCTTTAAATCTGAAAGCCCGGGCATGGATGATCCAGTCAGGTGTTGCATAGCTATATAATGTAGGTTTGATTATATCAGTTCTGCAATCTTTTTTAGGTTCATTTTGAACTTTATTCGGCTCTGAGAGGATTTCATATCCGAGACTTTTCCTCTTTTGTGAAGACTGTTGGAAGACCAGATGTCCAGAGCAGACTTTATTTCCCCTCTCTTTCCCTCCACTTACTCACCACTATCATTATTATTGGCTTAAGTTAGGTCAAGACCTCATATGTCACTGTTGTTCCAGCCCAGTTTTCTGAGTTATAACGATATGATTATGAGTTTCTTTTCATTTGATCAACCTCTACAAACAAACTGTGACATAAAATTGATGGATGTTGGGCTCTACTCCTGCTGCAATCCAGGAGTGACTTCCAACGCTAACAAAACCAAAATATTCTAGCTGAGAAACAACTCAGATGATCAGGGTTAGGGGTGGAAATTTATATAGGTTGCATGGTGAACATGTTTGAGCCCTAATTCCTAACACAAGTAACTTGTGTGAGTTGTGGCACAAGAGGTGGTTCACATATGTTGTCATTGAAATTGGTCATGGACATGGTCAATTGTAGCGCAATAGCAGATAGCATGGCACAAAGAATGACGCACAAACAGAGAAATTTGTGAAAAAATGAAAACAAAAGTCCATGTTGTAATAGACTGTATGGCACAAAGTATGATGTGCAGACAGAGGAATTCGTGCAAGGATGAAAGCAGAAGTGCGTAGAAGGATGAAAGGGTCAATGGCACAGAAGAATTTCAATGGCTAGGACTTGATCGTAGATATGACCTGTCGATGAATAAATTCTTGGTGATAACAGATAACTGCATCTGGATCGACAGGGGGATGACCCACGATGCAGTTCAGAAGTGAAGTATGATGGAGAAAAATGCAACGGAGTAGATTGCGAATAGGTTTCCCTATTTGCGATTGTGAAGTGGAGCAACAGATGTTAGTATTGCAGCATGACGACAGATGTGCAATGACTGCAGGGTGCCTTGAGCTAATGTAATGAATGGCATAGTGGAGTGTGATGACACAAATCCGGTGCGACAAGCAACGGATTGGACTGCAATAGAACGAGTGGAACTTCAGCAGTAAAGTGAGTGAGTCACCAAGGCACGTTCATATTCTGGTGGGGTGACTTGGTGAGTGCACTACAAGGAAAGTGAGATAAGAGACAAAGTTGATTGTGACTGAACGAGTGGAAGTGCAGCAGTCAAGTGAGTGACTTACCAAGGCATGCTCATAGTCTGGTGGGGCGACTTGGTGAGCGCACTACAGAGAAAGTGTGATAAGTTAAATACTTGTGACTTGAGTCTTGCGCTCCTATTCTATCTATGCATTGGGTGCTCTGTAAACCTGAATGTGAATTACTACATTAATTTGAGGAGATGCTATGATAAGACTAGATTATGTTGTTGGAGATGAGTTGGAGCTCATTTGTTGGAATATTTGGTTCGTTTGATTTAGTCGAAGAATGACCAGCCATAACTGGACTTTGATCTGGTCAAGATATGTCCATAATACAATAGTTATGCGTCCACATACTTAATTTAGACATAAGTGTGTCCACATTAAACTAACTAGACCTTGATCTAGTCAAGATATGTCCACAATATAATTGTTATGCATCCACATATAGTGTCGAACTTAGGAAAAAATAATATAAATAGGGATGTCCATTGATCGAGAAAAAAAAAGTTCATGGGAAGAGAGGGAAAAGGATATGTAACTATTCAAAGGAACTGAATTGGAGATATATCAGATCATTGTTGAATTGAAGAAAAAAAAAGTCTTGAGAAAGGTTTAATTGTGTAAGGAATTTTTCATTAGAGAAAAATGAATACAGATAGACAGGGTGGTGCAGGGGAGAGGATTGGTGTCCTCACTCTACAGGTTGGTGCCTGAGAGGATTGGTGTCATCATCATTTGTAATGGGTTGGTGCCTGAGAGGATTGGTGTCCTCATTATTTGCAATGGGTGGGTGCATGTCAAGTTGAAAGATTATAAATTTTAAATTGATGCTTGCAGAAAAACATAAAGAAATATGTTCTTTGGTTTTCTCCTGCATTGGGTTTCCACATAAAAATTCTGGTGTGGTGTGTTTTATGTGTTGTTTTTATTTTTGCATGCATTAGTGATTAAGTAAGCACTTCAAAATAATACTAAATCATTAAAAGAAAAGAAAAATGAGAAAATTGATACAATATTGATTCACCCCCCCTCTCAGTGTTACTGTGAGTCTCAACAATTGGTATTAGAGCGATGTTCCTTCAGTGACAACCTAAAAATCTAGAAGGAATATCATGCAAAAATTATGGCAAGTCAAGATACCTCTTCTTCCTCAACCAGACCTCCTATAATCAATGGAACAAAATTTGTTTTTTGGAAAATCAAAATGAATACCTACTTGATGTCTCTCGGTATGGAAGTCTAGAGGATCGTGGTAGATGGTTATAAAATCCCAGCAACTCTTCCAACTAATGAAGATGGTAAGAAAAATTACTATAGTGATGCAAGAGATATGAATGTTATCCAAGGTGGACTTGCATAAATATAATTTGTTAAGGTAATGCAGTTGGAATTCGCAAAGGAAATATGGGACAAACTGGTAAACAGCTATGAAGGAGATGAGAAAGTAAAGTTGGCGAAACTTCAAGCTCACATAATGCAATTTGAAATCCTAAGGATGAGTGAAGATGAAAATATTGCAAGTTTCTTTCTCAAAGTAGATGAGACTATAAACATTATGAAGGGGCTAGGTGAGAAGATTGAAGAAGCTATGGTGGTTCAGAAGGTACTGAGATCTCTTCCCTCAAGACTTGATGTGAAGGTTTCTGCTATATAAGAAATGCATGAACTAGATAAACTGACTATGGATAAGCTCCATGGAATACTAACTGCTTGTGAGATGAGGATCAAGAAAGAACAGAGAGATCTAAAGGATGCAGTGTTCAAGGCATCGACATCTCAAAATCATGATTCCTCTAAAAACTTCTCAGATGAAGAAGAAGCTAACTTTGTAAGGAAACTGAAGACGGGATCTGGAAAGTATAAAGGTATGTTACCATTCAAGTTCTTTCATTGTGGTAAAGTTGGTCATTTTGCATCCAAATGTCATTTCAAATAAAACAACACAAATGAAAAGGGAAGAAAAGGAAAGAATAAACCTAGGGAGTTTAAAAATAAAAAGTCTTTTAAAAGGAACAATTTTTATTCAAGGGGGGATAACATCAGCTCTTCACGCACTGAAGAAGAATAATATGAGTCAGATACAACTAAAGATGAAAAATTTATCATGGCTTTAGAGCAAAAAAACTCTAATCAAGAAAAAACAGACACAGAAGAGTGTGAAGGTGTAGTCAACGTGGAGGGAGAACTCATTAGTGCTCTGTAGGAAATCTCCCAACTCAAGAAAAAGAATAGACTAAGAAAAGAACAGTTACGGATTTATAAAGAAAAAGGCAACGAGATTAGTGAAGATATAGTCATCTTAAAAATCCATCTAGAAAAGGCCAAAACAAGAGAAGAAAAATTGATGAATCAAATAAAAGAAAAGAACATATGTGAAAAACTAGAAGCGGAAATAGTATTCTTAAGAAAAGATCTATAGAAGTCCAAAACTCAAATGAATATCAAATCCGTAAGAGGATCTCAAATCCTAGATAACATTCTCAACAATCAGAGATCACTAGATGACAAGACAGGAGTAGGATATAAAGAAAGTTTGAATGTTTTCAAAGGTGATTCAAGCATCAGCACGTCAACTACAGAGAAGCCCACAAGTTATTCCAATGCTCTCAAGGGAAAAAACAGTCAGCTTAACAAGTCAAGAAATGAAAAGAAGAAGTAGTCAGAACTAGACCAGCCCAACCATGCAAATAAATATGAAGCAAGGAAGCAACAGATACCTGAATCTTATCAAGTTGGCGAACAAAGACCAATTCCTTCAAGTAAGTTCTTCATTCCAAGGCATCCAAACTTTTTATATGGATATTGTTTCTCTTGTGGCAATTTTGGACATAAGGCTATGAGTTGCAGGACTTTTAGATATAATAGAAATATAGGAATGAGATTCAATAAACCTCAAATGGATATGGTTCAAAATTCTTTCAATAATGTCTTCTCTCCTTTACTAAATGAACTTGAGTGCCACATATGCAATAAATTTGGACACAAGGCAAGTGAATGCAGAAGCAATATGTTGCCTAAATTTAAGCAAGACAGACAAGAAAATCTTACCAAGGTTTGGAGGAAGATAAATAACAACAAAGAACAATGTGCACTGGCTTTATATTCCAAAATTCAAGAAAATCAATGGTATATTGGCAGTGGTTGCTTCAAGCACATGACAGGAGACAAGAGTAAGTTTGAATTCCTAACTGAAGAAAAAGGTGGTAATGTTACTTTTGGAAACAATGCTCCAGCTAGAATTAAAAAAAGAAAGGGAACTAGTATACTAGATGAAGATAAGAAGGGAAAGACCAAAGTACAGAATGTGTTGTATGTAGATAGTCTAAAACATAACTTGTTGAGTGTAATTCAAATGTGTGACCAAGGACACAATGTTCTCTTTCATTCAAAAGGTTGTAAAGTAATGGATGTGAATATAGGGAAGACCGTTGTAAAAGTAGTCAGAACTACGAGGAATGTGTATGTCCTAGAAGAAGGCAAAGAAAAATGTTG
>ML819393.1:37982-51723 GCA_009831015.1 Picea engelmannii
CTTGCAGACCAACAGAAGAGATTAATTGTTGACGAAGAGGAAGCTCTTACAGTTCAAAAGAACAAAAGAAGTTCCTTCAGAAGGAACAATAAAGAAGCTAACTTCGTAAGAGTTCCAGACAAGAAGAAAGATGTTTCAAAGATTAGATACTACAACTGTCAAAAGTTGGGACACTTTTCCTATGACTATCCTCAAGGAAAAGGGAAAAGAAAGCATCAAGCACATGTGGCAGAGGAAGAGGAATCTCCTCCCTCAAAGAAATCTTTAGCATAAATTAAGGATTATGCACTTTAAGTTGAAGATAGTTGATAGCAAAATGGTGGAGTATGTGGAGCCTCCCCACACAAAAACAAAAGATAAGTATTCATGTTTATTTTTAGTATCTTGTTTACTTTAATATTTTATCATTACAAGTTAGATTTTTGTGAGAATGTGAATTAACCTCGTTTTATTTCAGTGTCTATGCAGACTTATCAAAGACTTATCAAAGAAAAGGATAAAGAGATAAAATATTTATTTTAGGTATGATCACTCATGAGAGTGACAAAGAAAGCATATTGTAAGTAAACAAGTCTCGAAAGAAAGAAATTATGTCGTGACTTGTAGAAGTTAGACAACACGAGAAGGACGTATGGTATGGTGACGGTCAGTAAAGACCAAACAATATCTAGTACTTATATAGGAGCAGGAGGCTCCTAAAGATGCAGATAAGAAATATTCAAGATGAAGAAAAGGATGGATACTCAGATATAGTGGATGAGATGCAGGTAACCACATGTTGCTCTAGTACCGTTCTTATAGATGCGGAGGGAGCAGGTTGATCCAGTATGAAGACAGAAAGAAAGAAATATTCGAACTCAAGAAGGCACCCAGGATATTACAGAGGAAAACTTCAAGGATGATGACTAGAAGCTATTAGCTTGGTGCAAGAGGGAGCCATGTCTCCGAGTTCGAAATATCGTGATTTGATGCATTTAGAAAAGAAGATGGATGGTGCCCAGATATTTTGATCAAGATGAAAGCTATCCAGTAGATGGATGGTGCCCAGCAGATGGGTAGCATGGTATTATACCATCGAAAGATTTTGGACCATAAGAGATTTTTTAGATCCCATAGCTAGACCTTCGTAGAGAAGGAATGAGCAATCCCACAGGTAGACCTTCGTAGAGAAGGGGAATGAAAAATTTGCCAAGGTTGGCCTCTGTCCAAGTGTCGAGTTTTGGATACTCTAGGGACATACTAGAATACCCTCGTAGAGAGGGGTGTGACCACCCTCGTAGAGAGGAATGTGGATGTTTCTCCAAGGGGAAGCGGGCAGATACTCTCCTCTAGCCAAGTATTGAGTAGCCTGGAACACAAACCTTGACCATGTGGAATGGTTAGTTGGCTATTGAGGTTTATGTTGTGATCCTGCGTGGATCATGGAAAGGGAGTCTAGCCTTGCCTGAGCTAGCATCTTAGCTTCTCTAGTTCATGTGGGATGACTAGGAGTGAAGCTATGGTAGTAGTCCTCCCCAGTGGATGGGTGAGATATATGACTACAAGATAAGGGAGAACATAAAAGGAAAGGAAAAAATCATAGGACATCTTCTGTGTGAAGATAAGATATCTTCTGTGTGAAGATAGGAAAGAAGTATATTCTGCATGAAGACGAAAGAAAGAAAGAGTATCTTTTGCACAAAGATAAAGAGAACAAAACTTCCAATGATTTATAGATATGCCAGTCAGTGATCATGATGCCAGATGACCAAGTGGATGCCTCCAGTTATCCAGTTAATGATGTTACCCAATTGATGATGTTGCCCAGTTGATGATGTTATCTAGTGGATGTTGCTACCTATTTGATGTCGACATTCAGTGGCTTGTCAAAAGATAAAGAATATCCTTCTTGTTAAGAGGGAGTGTTAAAATATTGTGTAACTGCAAAGAATATTCTTATCCCCTTTTGTGGATAAAGATAAAATATATTTATTATTGATTAGATCAATCCCCTTTTGTGGATTGATCATGTCGGGTATTGTAAATGACCAAATCCCCTTTTGCGGATTGGTCAAACCCTAATTGTAATAGGCTAAATAAGAAATCGGCCCCAGAATATATTAAAGGTGGTTATAACCACCCAGAAGAAGAAGTCGGCCCTACCAATGAAAAGACATTTCCACACGTGCCAGAATTGTATAAATAAGAGAGGCCAGCGCCTCATTTACACACACACTCAGTTCACTCATCTAGTGCGCAAGTTTTGAAGGAAGTTGTAGTTGTCGGTTGCCGGAAGAAGGAAGAGAGAGAGGTGTGTTGCTCAGTGTTGGATATTCTCTGTTGTCTGGTTCATTATCTTGGCATTGTATTGGCTATCTATATTAAGGAAGTTTTGTTGGGTTTTCTTCCCCTTGATGGTTTCCCAGGATAAATGCTTGTGTACTCTTGTGATTGTGTTTCTCTCAGTGATCCTGTCTATGCTATTGTTATCTAGTAAATTGAAAGTAACCTAATAATCGCAGAAACTTTAACAAATACAAGTGATTTCAATATCTCTAAAAACCTTGTTCAACACTCTAAGACTTAAGCATATACCAATCAAATATCATTTTCTCAGAGCACGGGTTCAGGATCAGGTGGTCAAATTAGAGTATGTTCCTTCCAAAAAGCAGATTGTAGATATTTTTACTAAGCGATTACCAAGAGAATCCTTTGAGTATCTTAGAGAGAGGTTGGGTGTGATCTTGTCTTCCCTTCTTTAGTAACGAACATAAGTTTACAAATTCTAAAGGTGCCCCATTTGATGTTGGATCATGACTAAGTGATGTTATTGTTAATATCTACATTAATCATAAAAAGAAGTTTTATTTTATGGAGATGTGCACAGTAGAAGATTGCAATGGTTCTCGATGGTATTTTGTTTGAGGGTGGTTCTGTGTGCGTAAAGAGTCCAGGAGCATGTTTTATCACAAGCTTCTAGAGGACCTTCTTCCCGGGGGGAGAATATACAGAGTCTATCTTTGTCATTGTTGTCAAAGGGGGAGACTAACAAACAAAAACCAACAAACCTGGATGTTGATATACATTGAAAGGGGGAGTTTGTTGCGCACATTAAAAGGGGGAGCACCTAAGCATAAAAGCCATTGATTTGGCAGTTACCTTTCAGAACAGAGAAGCTTTTGGTTTCCATCAATGACAAAGGGGGAGTTTGTTACACATATGTTGTCATTGATGGCAAAGTGGTCATGGACATGGTCAGTTGTAGCACAATAACAGACTGCATGGCACAAAGTATGATGCACAAATAGAGGAAGTCGTCAAAGGATGAAAACAGAAGTGCGCGCAGTAACATATAGTATGGAACAAAGTATGACGCCCAGATAGCGGAAATCGTGCAAGGATGAAAAAATAAGTGCGCAGAAGGATCGAAGGACGAAATGATCAATGGCTAGGAATTGATTGCAGATATGATCGGTCAGTGAAAAAATACTTGGCAATAACAGATAACTACAGTGGGATCCACAGGGGGATGACCCACTACGCAGTTCAGAAGTGAAGTACGACAGAGAAAAATGCAATGAAGTAAACTGCGACAGATTTCCCTGTCCGCGATTACGAAGTGGAGCGATGGATGTTGGTGCTGCAACATGACGACGGATGTGCAACCACTGTAGGGTGCCTTGAGCTAATGCGACGAATGGTGCAGTGGAGTGTGACGAGACAAAGACGGTGCGACAAGCAACAGATTGAACTGTGACGGAACGAGTGGAATTTCAGTAGTCAACTGAGTGAGTCACCAGGGCACACTCATACTCCGGTGGGGCGACTTGGTAAGCACACTACAGGGCAAGTGTGACAAGCAACAGAGTGCACTGTGATGGAACGAGTGGAAGTGTAGCAGTCAAGTGAGTGAGTCACCAGGGCACACTCATAGTCTGATGGGGCGACTTGGTGAGGTCACTACAAGGCAAGTGCGACAGAATAAAGACTTGTGACTTGAGTCTTGCGCTCCTATGCTATTTGCGCATTAAGTGCTTTGTAAACCAGAATGTGAATTGTTGCATTAATTTTAGGAGATTCTCTGATAAAACTAGATTTTGTTGTTGGAGATGAGTTGGATCTCATTCATTGGAAGATTTGGTCTGTTTAATTTAGTCGAAGAATGACTAGTCGTAACTGGACTTTGATTTGGTCAAGAAATGTCCACAATACAAGTATTATGTGTTCACGTACTTAATTTAAACAGAAGTGCATCCACATATAACTAACTGGACCTTAATTTGGTCAAGATATGTCCACAATATAATTGTTATGCGTCCACATACGGTGTCAAACCTAGGAAAAGATAATATAAATAGGGATGTGCATTGATCGAGAAGTATTCAAAGGAACTAAACTGGAGATATATCGGATCGTTGTTGAATTGAAGAAAAAAAAGTATTGAGAAAGGTTTAATTGTGTAAGGAACAGTTTTTTCGTTAGAGAAAAATGAATACACGGAGGCAATATGGTGTAGGAGAGAGGACTAGTGTCTTCACTCTACAGGTTGGTTCCTGAGAGGATTGGTGTCATCATCATTTGTAACAGGTTGGTGCCTGAGAGGATTGGTGTCCTCATTATTTGCAACAGGTGGGTGTCTGTCGAGATGAAAGATTATAAATTGTAAGTTGGTGTTTGCAAAAGAACATAAAGAAAGATGTTCTTTGGTTTTCTCCTGCATTGGGTTTCCACATAAAAATTATGGTGTACTATGTTTTCTATGTTGTTTTGATTTTTGCATGCATTGGTGATTAAGTAAGCACTTCAAAATAATATTAAAGAATTAAAAATTGATACAATATTTATTCACCCCCCCTCTCTCAGTATTATTGTGAGCCTCAACAAGAGGATGGGGCACTTACATCACAAGTCATTGCTTATACTGATGGAAATAGTCACAAGGCTTCCAATTTTCAGTATTACACAGCAAGGTGTATGTAGAGGGTGCACGCTTGGCTAGCATGCCAAGGATGTTTTCCCAAGTAGTGAGCACAGGTCTAAGGGGATCCTAGATCTAGTTCATTCGGATGTTTGTGGATAGATGTCGGTGGCATCATGTTGATGTCTGTAGCATCGGACAGGTACTTCCACACATGCCTAAGTGTCTAGACGTGTGGAAGTCAATCAAAGACTTCAACCTTAGTAATTTACTTTAATTAAAAGAATTATTAAAGTAAAGTGTTTTTTATAATCAAAATGAGCTTAATTTAATGAAATGCTAAATTTATTAGTATTAATGAATTAAATTAATCTTATCCATTGATCTCAAGTGAGGTGAGATTTAATCTCAAGTGTTAATCACTTTGGAGATTAGGGTTATGTTTGATTTGGTGAAAACTCAAGATTATAAATGTAAGGCTAGGTGAAGAGGAAGATACATCTATTTGGAGTCAATGACTCATAGAGAGAGCAAAGAAGAACTTTTGTTCAATGAGATCTTAGCAAGGGTGAAGGACTTTCATATAGAGATCAGCTCAGTCCAAAGGAGAAGGAACCAAGTGGGCAGCAACAACAACAGGTACATTTCCAAGATCAAGCCATACAAATCCGCATAAAGTGTCGTACATGTTCAAGGCGCGTACATACACGTCGGACACAAGTCCAAGGTGCATACATATGCGTCAGAAAAGTGGTCAAGGGCGTGTACATATGCGTCAAACAAGTAGTCGAGGGTGTATACATATGTGCAGTGCAAAAGACAGGTGTGTACATATGCATTGTACAGGTCGTACTGGGCACATACATATTGTACATGTCACTGGTACAAGGCCTTACAGTAGGAGCAAAGGTGTTGGGTTGCAAGTGTTGGTTGTATATTTCTATTTCTATTCTCAGTGGGTAGTTTTCCTAGTTTGGGAACCCTTGTAATCTGGGAGTCCTTATTTAATGAAAAGTTGATTTGAAGGGCATAATTTATGTGTGTTGTGTGAAGTTTGGTTTCTATTTTGCTTCCGTAGTTTTTATTTCCATCTAGTATATTTTATTATGTTGGTGTAATTTAAATTATCAGCAAGGAAATACACAAAGTAGTGAAGTATCTAGGTGTTGGGGATAGTGAGATTTATCAACATGGTATCAGAGCATGATTAGTTCAACATGGTATCAAAGCTTTGGAAAATCAACATGGTATCAGATCTTTCACTCTGAGAGGGAGACCAATTTCAAATACACACCAGTTTGTGCAGCATATCTATTAAATCTGCAAGGATATCTTTGCAAATGTATAAACCAGTTGTGAAATTCTTGCGGGTGCTTGAAGGAATAAGCACACGGCAATTGTTTTTGTTCAAATCTAGACATGGCAGCAACTAGTCTCAGTTTTGAAGACTAGTTGGATGGAGCATCTAACTTCCTGTCATGGAAGGCAAGGGTAACCTTGTTTTTTAAGGAATGTGGTCTTTGGGAGATTGTAGAAAAGATTGTACTTACACTGACAGATGAAACTCAAAATAAGGCTCATGAGAAAAAGGACATCAAAGCGCAGAGAGTGATCAATGTGGCAGAGAAACAATCGGACGGAGAGATGTTCAAGGCTCTAGTAGATTTGTTCCAAAGTGACAACTTAAACAGGAAGATGATCTTAAGAAACAAGCTCAGATTCATCTAGATGTCAAGTTCTGACAATGTTACCAACTACTTCAAAACGATCACCTAGACACGTGATCAACTTGCAGCGATTGGGGAGAAAGTGGATGACGTAGAACTTGTAAATGTGGCATTGAATGGTTTTACCAAATCATGGGAACCATTTGTCAAGGGAGTCTGCGCTCGGGAGAAACTTCCCAATTGGGAGAGGATTTGGGATGATTGCATCTAGGAAAAGACTCAAGAGGAGTCTAAAGCAAGGAAGGAAGGAGATGGAGAGGAGAACATGGCACTAGTTAGTCGTTCCAAAAAGGGCAAAGGAAAGGGTTCCAAGGGTAACAGTGGGGGCAACCTCACAACTGGGAAAGAAGAAGGACTTTAGTAAGATCAAGTATTTTGTGTGCCACAAGAGTGGGCACTATGCATCACAGTGTTCGGAGAAGAAGGGGTAAGGGAAATCGTAGCGGATAGTAGCATCAATAGAAAATCACTTGGATGAGTTTACGGCGAAGTTCAAGAAGGAATTCACACTAGTGTCTGTCCTTTCTACCAGCGCAGTCACTAGAGTGCATGGTACTTAGACAATGGTGCATCACGTCACAAAATCAGTTGGATGAGTTTGCAGTGAAGTTCAAGAAGGACTTCATGCTAGTGTTTGTCCTTTCTACCAGCACAGTCACTAGAGTGCATGGTACTTAGACAATGGTGCATAACGTCACGTGACAGATGCACGGGAGCTATTCAATAGTCTGATGGAAAAGGACTCAAGGATCCATGTGGAGCTTGGTGATGATGTCAAGTATGCAATGAAGGGTGGGAGAACAATTTTGTTCCATCTTGAGTGAGGAGGTTTGTTTGAGGCCCAGGATGTGGTATATGTACCATGAATGAAGAAGAATTTACTCTCGGTACCAGTTATGGAGGATAGGGGTTTTGTCGTCATGTTCAAGAAAGGGAAAGTACTCATACGTTCAAAGGGAGCTAGTCCTAACACAGTAATGAACATTGGGGTTAGAGAGGGAGATTTATACAGGTTCCAGGCAAGTTGTTTAGGCCTTGGTACATAAAAGTGACAAGCTATGTGAGTTATGGCACAAGGGGATGGGACACATGCACTACATAGCATTTTTTATCCTGAGGGAGATTGTCACTGGTCTCCTAGATTTTAGTGTTGAGCAGCAAGGTGTGCGTAGAGAGTGTGCACTTGGCAAGAATGCCAAGGTTGTTGTTCCAAGAAGTGAGAGTAGGTCCAAGGGGATATTGGATCTTATATATTCAGATGTGAGTGGACCGATGTCAGTGGCATCAATGTAGGGAGCACTATATTATGTGATGTTCATTAATTAATTTTTCAGGAAAACCTGAATCTTCTTTATGAAGGCCAAGGATGAGGTCTTCAGTCAATTTTGGGAGTTCAAGGCCTAGGTGGAGAACCAGACAGAGAACAGGATCAAGGTTTTGAAGTCAAATAATGGGGGAGAATACACCTCCAATTAATTCAAGGATTTCTGCAAGGAGGCAGGGATCAAGAGGGATTTGACAGTCTCATACAACCCTTAGCAGAATGGGGTTGCAAAGAGAAAGAATCGGTTCTTCCAAGGCTATGACACATGACGAGGATTTTCCTATGCTCCTTTGGGAAGAGGCATGTAACACAACAGTATATGTGCATAACAGGAGTCCTCACAGGATATTGGGGACAAGACTCATGAGGAAGCATTCACAGGAGTGAACCCAGAGATAGGACATTTGAGGATCTTCGGTTGTCTAGTATACATCCATGTGCCTATGGAGAAGAGGACAAAGTTGTAGCCTTCGGGAGAGAATGGGATATTTGTGAGGTACAACAAGACCTCAAAGGCTTACAGGATCTTCATACTAGCATAGAGGAAGACATTTGTGAGCAGAAATGTTAAGTTTGAGGAGAACTTGGCATCTAGAAAGTCTCATAAGTTACCATCGATGGAAAACGACAAGGATTGGGAGGCTCTGAAGGGAGAACAACATTCAAAGGCTTCCAGTTTAGGGAGTCAACCTTTAGGTGGGAAGGAATTTTCCCCTTCCATTTCTCTCAAGAGACCCAGGTGGTTTGAGCAAACATTGAAGGATGCTTAGGAGCATGTTAAGGCTCCTAGGAGCACTGTCAGGGAGAGTGGGCCTCCTAAGAAGTTTCCAAACTTCATGGCACTGATGAGTAACATCATTGAAGAAGAAATAAACCATTAGGTTTATTAGGATGCCATGGTGCAAGATGATGTGTGGGATATTGTGTCAGGATCGGAGGGATAGCCAATTCCAAGTGGCTCTTTTAGAAGTACCTTCCTCGCTAAGAGGGAGTGTTGATGTTTGTAGCATCAAACAAGTATTTTCGTACAGGTTGTGTTTAAACATGTGGAAGTCGTCCAAAGCCTTCAACCTTAGTAATTTACTCTAATAAAATGAATTATTAAAGTAAAGTGATTTTTATAATTAAAATGAGTTTAATTTAATGAAATGTTAAAAGTTATTAGCATTAGTGAATTAAATGAATCTTAGTCATTGATCTCAAGTGAGGTGAGATTTAATCCCAATCGTTAATCACTTTGGAGATTAGAATTATGTTTGATTTGGTCCAAACTCAATATTATAAAAGCAAGGCTAGGTGAAGGGAAAGATACATCTATTTGGAGTCTGTGACTCATAAAGAGTGCAAAGAAGGGTTTTTTCTCAAGGATATCTCAACAAGGGTAAAGAAGGACTTTCATTTATAGATCAGCGCAGTCCAAAGGAAAATGAAGCAAGTGGGAAGCAGTGGGTACAGCCACAGGATCGAGTCGTACAGAGCTGAAAACAGTGTCCTGCACGTCGAGCATGTAGCTCAAGGTCCGTACATACGCGTCGGACAAGAGTCTAGGGCGCACACATACGCATTGGACAGGTGGTTCAAGGCATGTACATACACGCTAGACAAATAGTCGAGGGAACTCATATACGCACAGTGCAGAAGACACAAGTGTGTACATATGTGTTGTACAAGTCGTACTGTGAGCGTACAAATCATACATGTCACCGGTACATGGTCGTACATGAGGAGAAAAGGTGTTGGGATATAGGTGTTGGTAGTATATTTTTGTTTCTATTCTCAGTGGGAAGTTTTCCCAATTTGGGAGCCCCTTGTATGATTAAAGTCATTATTTAATGAAAAATTGATTTAAAGGGCAGAATTGTGTGTGTTGTGTGAAGTTTGGTTTCTATTTTACTTCTATTGTTTTTATTTCCAACCAGTATATTTTATTTTGTGTGTTATAATTTAAATTATCATCAAGGAAATACACAAGGTAGTAAAGTACATTAGAGATTTTTCAGCATGGTATCATAGCGTGATTAGTTCAGCATGGTATCAGAGCTTTGGAAAATCAACACATCAATCACAAGAAGCATGTACTATGTTTCCTTCATTGATGACGTCTTTGACATAATGTGGATCTACTTCCTAAAGACCAAGGATGAAGTATTTAGCAGGTTTGAAGAGTTCAAAGCTCTTGTTGAGAATCACAAGGAAGAAAATCAAGGTTTCGAGATCGGACAATGGGGGTGAGTATACCGCCAAGGAATTCAAGGGTTTCTGCAGGGAGGCAAGAATCAAGAGGGAGTTGATTGTTTCGTACAACCCACAATAGAATGGAGTTGCAAAGCGAAAGAATCGATCCATCATAGGGGTTGTTAGGGCAAGAGTTGTCGATGTTTCTATGGGCAAAAGCATGCAACATAGCAATCTACATCCAGAACAAGTGTTTGAACAGGATCTTGGAGGACATTCACTGGTGTGAAACAAGAGGTGAGTCATTTTCACATTTTTAGTTGTCCAGTTTATATTCATGTACCTGTAGAAAAGAGGACCAAGTTGGATCCCTCCAACGAGAAGGGTTTGTTTGTGGGTTACAGTGAGACTTCAAAGGCCTATTAGGGTCTTCATTCCATATCAGAGCAAGATGGTCATAAGAAGGGATGTAAAGTTCGAGGACTTTGATTCCAGGGAGTCTCATGAACCTATTCCAATGACAGAGGACGAGGAGCAGGAAGCTCTAAAGGCTAAGCCTGGGTCGCCAACGGCTTCTAGTTCAGGGTTGCAGCCTTTAGGTGAGGGGGAGGATTCATTGGCTCCTTCTAGTTCTGTTATGAGACCTCAATGGTTCACTCAAAATTTGAGGGATGCTCAAAAGTGCGTTGAGACTCCTAGGAGCACATTCATGGAGAGCAGACCTCTGAAAAAGTTTTTGAACTACATGGCATTGATGAGCAACATCATAGATTTTGAGCCTTTTAGTTATCAGGAGGAAGCAAACCAACAGGTATGGTGGGATGCCATGGTGGAGTACACCTCTATCATGGAGAACGTTGTATGGGACATTGTGCCAAGACTGGAGGGGAAGTCAGTGGTGAGTTCCATGTGGCTCTACAAGATCAAGCATGTTGCATGTGGAAACATCAAAAAGTACAAAGTGAGATTTGTGGCGAGAGGGTTCTCCTAGAAGGAGGGAGTGGACTACAAAGAGACTTCACTCCAGTCGCCAGGTGCACTTACATTAGAGCAGTGATGTCCTTAGTCTCCATCATGGGATGGAGAATAGAATAGATGGATGTAAAGACAATGTTCGTCAATTGGGATAATTGAGAAAGAAGTGTACATAAATCAACATCAAGGATTTCAGCTCAGTGAGAATGAGCCCATGTTTGCAGGTTGAAAAAGGCCTTGTACGGACCCAAGCAAGTACTGAGAGCATGGTATTTTAGGATCAATGGATACCTGCAGAGCATGGGCTTCACCAAAAGTGAAGCAAATCCCAACTTATATTTCATATTTGTAGAGGTTGATCTGCTCATTTTGGTCTTGTATGTAGATGGCATGTTCCTTACAGGATTAGAGAAGCTCATTGGAGGGTGCAAAGAAAATATAGCAACTGAGTTTGAGAGGAAAGACATTGGCATGATGCATTAATTCTTGGAGTTGGAGGTTTGGCAGAGACCAAGGGAGATGGTAAGTACGCAATTGAGATCTTGAAGATTTTCTTAATGGAGGACTGCAGACCCATGGCCATGCCTATGATCACTAATCTAAAGAAGGTCACTACTTCAGATTCGATATGGTGGATCCCACGTTGTACAGGTAGTTGATAGGTTTGTTGATCTATCTGGTCAACACTAGGCCATATATATGTTTTACAATGAACACCTTGAGCCAGTGCATGGTGGAGTCGAGACAAGAGCATTGGGTAGCAGCAAAACATGTGCTTAGATACTTGAGAGGCACAGTGGAGTATGGGTTGAGATATCTTGGAGATGGTGAGGTGAAGTTGCATGGGTATACAAAATCAGATTGGGCAGGCAGTGCATCAGACAGGAAGAGCACCTCAAGATGTTTCTTTAGCTTGGGATCAACGATGATATCCTAGTTCAACGAGAAATAGACTTAAATGGCACTTAGCTCAGCTAAGAAAAAGCATATGACAACTAATACTGCTACTTATGAAGCCATCATGCTTCGTGATGCAGACCCCCACCCTCACCTGGGTTCCTCGCGACCTCTCTGTCTAGGATCGTTTGAATTCGGAGTTGGAATAGCTCTCGGATCCTTGTTGGATCCCCTCTAAATGCACATAGGTCCTTGGTTCCTTCAAATGACTTTGTGTGCCCTCCCGACACTCGCGCTCATCCTCCTAAGCTTGTTTAATACTTTAGATGAAGTATTGGCACACACTTGCGCTTCTCCTGTAGTCTAGGACTTAGACTGTTTTGTGGCGCACTCCTTGCACTTTCTATGCAGACTTGCACTTACCTTCTTCAACTGATCTTTTACACTTTACTAAGTGTAGGCACACTCCTTACGCTTGCTCAATGCACTCCTTGCAGAGCTTCCTCCCCGAGTTTTAAACTCTAAAGACTCATCAGCGCCCTCCTTGCACCGATTCTCAGAGTATTCAGTAACTCTTGCTATACCCTCTCTGCACAGGCTTTCCTCCTAAATTTTAGAATAGTTCTGGTGTGCCCACCTAGCATGCTCTTCTTGAAATCGAAACAGAGTTCAAGTGCATTCCTTGCACTAGCTTCTCAGAGTTTTGAACACTCTGGTGAGCACTCCTTACACAAGCCTAAAGAGCCCAGAACTACCCATAAATTCACAAAGATAGAGAAGTTTATCTAAACCTACAAATGTAGCATACTTGCACATCTACAGCATACATAAATAAACACAGAAAACATTCAGAGAATAATCATTCACTCATTCACAGAATACACACAGAAACCTCATGGGTAGGAAAAATTGATCCTTCTTGTTAAATTTAAAGCAGGTGCAAGAGCCATTCTCCAGGAGGATGACAAAGACCCTAGCCAAGATCTAGGGCCCCCAGTGCACTCTTGGGGTACTTGGTCTAGGACCAAACAGTCAGTGCCATGGCAAAATACCCTTGTTAGGGCCCCCAGTATATGACTGGGGTTCTTGGTCTGGGACCAAGCAGTAAAGACCCCTGAGAGGGCCCCCAGTACATGACTGGGGTTCTTGGTCTGGGACCAAGCAGCAAAAGACCCTTGTTAGGGCCCCGAGTATATGAATGGGGTTCTTGGTCTGGGACCAAGCAGTAAAGACCCCTGAGAGGGCCCCCAGTACATGACTGGGGTTCTTGGTCTGGAACCAAGCAGCAAAAGACCCTTGTAAGGGCCCCCAGTAGATGATTGGGGTTCTTGGTCTGGGACCAAGCAGTTAAAGCCCCTAGATATGTCTAGGGCCCCTAGAAATGGTCCAGGGTACCCATGCCTGGGGCATGGGTTGATCCTTGGTCTTGTACCTTGGTGGATAAGACCTCAGAGATATTTTGGGGCCACCTGATCCTTGATCTGGTGTTTGTTGGTATATGCCCCTCTTTGAAGCCAGGCATGACCACATGAGGGATGTATCCCATATGCAATGATGATAAAATTAAAAAGGGTCACTTCGAGAATGAATGGACAAGTATTGCCACCCAGTCACCCTTGCCAAACCCTCTTCACCCTTGTTTGTATTTGTCTTGGGGTTTTGTATTTTTGCTTTAGGGGTCAATTTGAAAATATTAATTAAATGTTTAATTTATAACATGTTTAATTAATATTTATATTAATTAAA